>NCQT01072426.1:3240-17681 GCA_002740465.1 Stenocereus thurberi
GAGCATGGTGTTAGAGCATTTAGTTGCATTCTCATAGTTTTGCATTTCTTATGCATTAAAAGCATGACATTTAGGGTAATTTTACACATTAGGCTTTACTTCATTTAGGCTTGCATTTAGAAAATTCAAAAGAGAGAAAATGATAAGAAAAAAAAACTAAACTAAAAAGGAAAAAAAAGATCCTCTGACGATGAACTTGGTACCCTAGGTAGTCTCTTTTGGTTTAGAATGATCCTTTGCTATGCCTAATAGTGAATAAAAGTATTTGAAAATGAGTTTGTGAAGAATGTGCTTCATGTTTTGGCCATGCGTTCTTTGGTAGATGCCCAATGAGGCTTTCAGCTTTAAAGGCTAATTTATCAGTTTTAGTCTCTTGCTTTTTCTTGAGTGACTCTTTCTAGATATCATTTCTCTAGAACTTGGTTTGACTCTCATTCAAGATCACAATTAGCATATGATCACAATTAGCATATGCATGTAGGCAAAATGATTGAAGCATTCTTTGATTTGATAAACCCCATTGACTGAATAGCCACCCTTGCATCCATGATATACCCCTTGCTAGCCCCTTTTAGCCTTAATCCATGTTTGTTGATGTGAACCTTCATACTTAACCTTTGACCAAACATATATCATACACCTAAGCCAAGGATAGCAAGGATTTCACTTCTTACTATTTTGTTTAGGAGTTACTTTGCAATATTGAGATCTTGTGGCGGCAGTTTGGTTTGTTACTAAAGGGATTCATATTGATTTGTTCATATGAGAGATCCCTTGTTTTATTGTAGAATGATTGAAGAAGAGTTTAAAATAGACAAAATGAAGCTTGATGTTTATTTCCATGGCCAAGCCCTTTGTAAAAAAAAAAATTAAAAAATGAAAACAAATGAAAAAAAAGGTGAAGAAGTGAATAAACGAGGATAGCCTTGTTGGATTATAATTATTTTTAAATTTCAACTCTATTCTCCTCATTTGATAGCGTAAGGGGATTTGCTTACGCATTTGAGTTATATTGGTTTGAGGAGAATATTTTATGAGAACATTTGGAGAGGTTATCTCTTAGTCTTCACCTTTTAGCCCGACATTCCTGAAAATACTTGTCCCCCTCTTATCTTTACTTATAGTCCTATTACGACCCATATAAAGTCCTTATGATTGTTTAATGTGTGCATTGCATACTAGTGATGGCGAATTAGAGAGTTTTGACAAGCTTCTTATAGATTTGGATCTTTTAAATGAGGATTGAGAGAACCTTACTACATCTTAAAACACATGAGTGAAGAGTATCACATTAATAAAGTGAGGCTTTTCCGATTTTTCTAGCTCTAACTATTTCCTGTGCTAACGTGATTGTATTCGATGTTTGAGTGATTGATTCAAACTTTGACATTATGAGCTTTAGGGAACTTTTGAAAACTTCATTCCCTTATCTGTTTGCTAAATGCATTGAAGAACTATTGGGTTTACTTTGGGTCGGTTTTACCATTGAAGATACTAGTGATGTCTTTTCTAAGGAGATTGTGAATAAATTTTTTGTTTTAGGTCTGCTTGGGAACAAGCAATTGTTCAAGCATAGGGGAATTCAATAACTGCCGAGAATGTGCATCATTTTAGGTCATTTGATAGCCTTTTCTAGAAGATTGTGTGTTTTAGCATATGATTTGCATCCCTTTTTTTATTTTATGCTTGGGTATGCTTCTTTGGTGCATTTTACATGTTTTAGGCCCTTTTGACCAGGTGTTGACCCTCATTTGGGAACATTTTTTAGCCACCACAGTGGTACCCCCATCTTATATGCTCGTGGAGCAAAGAAAGAAGGATGACCTCATGGCCTGAGATGACCACGGTCCAACCATGGTGGATACCACGGTCCATGGCAAGCTAGTAACTACGAGCCTCTTCATTTTCCTTAGATTGTGTGGCTAAGAAGACTTGAGCTCATGTATTTGATGGGCTTTCTAGCTGTGAGCTAGTGCAGCAACACTCACCCTAACACTCCTCTCTCTCTTTATTTTTAGGATTTTTTCTTGTTTTTCTTGAAGCAAAAGAAGATTTGAAAGAAGAAATTGGCAATTGGATCCTTGAAGATTGAAATATCATTAAAGAACTTCCATTATTGCTAAGCTTCATCTTCCTTCTATCTCTTCTTAAGCTCTGGCTCATTTTATTTATATGTTGTTTTGTTTAATCATGAGTGAGTAGTTTAATTCAATCTACGAATTGGTTTGCCAAAGTATTGATGTTAAATCTTTGATCTGTATTCCTTGTGCTCAATATGTCTTGAAATGATTTTATTCTACCTTGTGATTGTATTGATGTGAGTAAGTCTAACCAGATTTGCTTGCGTATTTGGATAGTTGAGTGAAGTATCGAAAGGAGAAACTCACAACTAGAGTAACAAGAGCGAACTTGACTTGGTAACCCTTGAAAGAGAATTACAAGTTGAAAGGAGACTTTAGCAATCGGAATCTATAACCTAGACCAAAATGAGGACATTTGAAAGAATGAAAATCGGATTAGTGTAGGTAATTCAGTTTATTTTGAAAGAAAAGATTGAGCTAAGTTAGATTGCAATTCCTTTGAATCATCCAAACTAGAGAAGAGTACATGTTAAATACAAAGATTCAACTCTTTAATTAAGTAAAACAAATCCCTAATGCTTTACTTTGATTGAGTTCCTGAATAGCCAACTAGCATAGCTGAAACAACATGCTAAAATCTATTCACATAGCATTTTTGGTAGGCCAATACTCAATAGATTGTGTTGGTCCCAAAGGACGATATTTTATCTAGACTAAAAAACCCATGCACTTGGGGGTTGTGTCACCTGCCTATTTGCTTATCGAAAACTCAAGGTTCAGATAGGCTGCTTTGATTCGTCCGATGTAAATTGAAGGCGGTGGTTATGGAGTTTTTCATTGAGGTATTCACCTCTTTCTCTCACTTTCTTAATTTCAGGGTTTCAAGTTCAAAATCTAAGAAGAATAGCAGTTGAATCTGTTCTGTTTCATCACTAGAGTTATTGATTGTTTTTATACAATTTGTATAATGCAATCGAGTTAGGGTTTTCCATTTCTTTTGCTTTAAAAATGTTGTCAAAGAATGTAGTGAATTGGGTATTAGAGACTTGTTCCTATAATCTCTAGTCATTCCTTTTGGTTGGATAAGTGGGTTTCTCCTTTTTTATTTCATAAACTAGTTTCTGTGTTCTCTAGTCACTCCTTTCTCTAGTGGGAAAAAGAGTACCAATATTTTTACAGAAGTGCCCTGTTTCCTTTACTTTGATTCACACCTTCGCTACAAATCCCCTGTTTGCAACTTTTAAAAAAACACCCACCATAGTTTTCCCCCCAAAAATGGCAAAGATGAACTTTGTTTTACCATTCACAGCATAAATTGACATCAGAGATTCACTATCAGCACTTATTTTAACAGCATAAGTATACTATCAAATCTGTAAGATTAACTCTAAGATATTAGGAATAACAGAAGCACCATAATTTTAACATTTTGAAATTACTGAACTCAAGCTCTAACATATTACAATAGTGAGACACCATAATTAATGTGTGTTGAGACATAACACAACTAAAGAGAAGGCAAGAGAATAGATGAAATGGAACCACTAGTGATTGTAGTCATTTGATAAAAGAATCCCCAAGTACAAAGCAGCAATAGAGAGCTAAGATTAAATTATTTCAACATCTGCCAAAGAAGATGCATTCTACCTTTACATTTGCTAAGATTGATTAGCCAAGATTAAACTCTGGCAGAATAGCTGGTGATTATGTAGAATAAATTAGGATGTGCAAATGATTATAGTGCTTGATATGTAGTCTTTCTTTAATGGTTTGGCTTTAAATCTAATGCATTTTACATTTGCTATGTAAATTCTTGAGTTTGGTTCCAGTTGTACTGTTATCATTGTAATTATAAACACTCAATCCCTCTCTCGTCCAAAATGATTTCATCCCATGGCACAGAAATCTCAGTCACTTTCTCCTTCAGCCTCCTGTTCAACTTCTCTAATTCCTATTGACAATTATAGCATAACTCAGTTGCCTAGCCCCAACCCTATTTTTTTGGCTAAAGTTGAACTTAATTTGGTTGAGACACTATGAGAGAGAATTTATCTGTTTATAAGCAACCCTTGTCTGTAATAAGAACTATAATAACATTCATTTGTTGTATACTCTAGACAAAACTCCTTTGGTTACCCTCTTTGACCAATTGAAATCTCAATCGAACTAACATGGATGAACAAATCTTCATCAGTCAAAACCCAAGTGAAAATATGAAAAATTTTGGTTCGAAAAGAGAGGAGATCAATGTCAATGACTTACCTGAGTCAAGTTTGAGCAGAACAAAGGACAAGAGGATAGCAAATCCACAGGTGAATGCAAGAACACCTGAATTTCTAAGCAAATCTAAAAATCTCTAGCTCGAACCTTAAAATTCAAGCATGAACAATATGAGAAACAAGAAATCAAATTAAACATAGAATTTTTGAGCAAATTGATGAAAAGATTGAATAAAAAACATAGATCCGTAAAAGAAGTTGAAATTTAAAAAATTATTTGAACAAAATTCACAAGTTTCATATTGAGCTAGGGTTCTATCCATCTGAAGACTCTATTAGTTAAGAGAGAGAGGGACAAGGGAAGTGAGATGAGCAACACATTTAGGAGAGAGATAGAGGGAGCTGAGTGTCGAGTGAGATGAGTGATATGGGGAAAAAAAAAAGGACTTATTATGCTTTTGGAAAATCAACTTCCCTTGTCTCAGAGTTGGAAAATATTTTCTACTATTGGGGGGAAAAAGAATTTCTTATGAATATCATTTTCTGACTTTTTTTGCACCAAACAATGCAAAATAGGATTTTGATCTTCTTGGAAAATATTTTCCCCCTACTAATCACAATGTTAATAGAAAATCTAGCATGTATGATGCTTAATATAACCTTTTGCACAAAATAGTTTGGAAACCCATATCCAATCATAAGCTTCTTTATAAACTCCTACCTCACCCAGTCATATGCTTACCTGAAGTCTACCTTTATGATACATATTGGAGGTACATTTTTCCTACCATATAGTTCAATGAGATCTTCACACATAATGATGTTATAAAGCATCGATCTTTCACTAAAAATGCCCCTTCTAAATTATTGATTATACTTTGCAGCACAAGCTTCATTCTCTCACTTAATACTTTGGTTATACACTTGTATGTGGAGTTACAACAAGCTATTAGCCTCAGGTCAGAAGGCTTCGTAGGATTAAGCACCTTTGGTACCATAGCTAATGTGTCGGCATTTACTTGTCTTAACAGTTTGCCATGGATGAAGAAGTCCTGGACAGTTTTGCACACATCCTACCCAACAATATCTCATGATTGTTTGGGGGAAAAAAAACACAGCTGTCAAACCCATCTGGCCCTGGACCCTTGTTGTTGCTAATAGAAAACATTGCATGTCTGATCTATCTTACAATAGGCTTCTTCCTTGCAAAATAACTTCAATTGGTGGTGGCATGTCAAATATTACTGCCCCCAGAAGTCCTGGAAATGTTTGACTCGAATATCTCCAATTTTCTTTTTATGCTATGTTAAACACCGGTGCTCATTTTGCCTTGTTGAAATAGAATTGTTATATTGTCAATTATAATGCTGGCATTCAGAAGCCAATTATTCTGCCCTACTAATTTCAGCCAAGTCTCTTTGGATTTCTATTTAAGGAACTTCCTTTCAACTTTCACCAGGAAGTTATAGTGTGTAATAACCTTCTTTTCCCTGAAATATAAATCATTATTGTGGGGGTCTACCTGTAGTTCTCTTTGAATTTTGATCATTTCTGTTTGAGCACCAACCACTTTGGCCTGGATATCACCAAATTGGTTTTTATTAACAGTCCTTAGAGGCTTCTTTAGAGACAATCTTCAGAGACAATTTACTAAATATCAAAATAAAAAATTTAAAAAAGAAGAATAAAGAGAAGGCTGGTTGTGCACATTGTAAAAAGACAAATCTCTTCTTTTATTTTAAGAGACATGTCAGAGAATAAATCAAACCCCAAAGGCTTCCTTCTCACTTCTACTCTTCTCTCTCTCACACACATGCCCTAATCATCGTGAATCACCCACGCCGGACCACCAGCCTCTAATTGGTGCCACATCCACTGGCTATTCCTTATTTTTCTTCCCCCTCTGTTTTCGGTTGAGCTGTAGTAGAAAGCTTTATGACATCTTCGGTATCCACCTATCAATTGCCAATAGCGGCTGCGACCTTTGCCATCCTCGTCTCCTCTCACTTTCACCCATGTTTTTCCTTCAAAGATAAACCCTTTAATCCTCCTTTCAACTAGAACTAAGATCTATAATTTTGTATTTCAATTAAAGATACGAGTAATACATATTGATTGGTAGTTTAATTATACAAATTATATGTATTGAGTTGGTTAATTGTGTAACCATGATGAATCTATATGAAGTATATGTGAATGTAAGCGAGCAAGTTATGCATGAATTGAAGAGCAAGAGAAAATTAGCAAATTGGGTTGTTGAAGTTATGCTTTAGAAGAATGTTTGAAATAATAGTGCAAATTATGTTGAGTTAATTTGGGATCTAGACATATAGTTTGATTAACCGAGTCATGTTTGAGAATTGACTTCTTTTTAAGTTGGGATTATGCCTAAGCTTGCAGGAAGGACTCACTAGTTGAGTGAGTTAGTGTGAAAAAGGATGATATTTAGTGAAGAATTTCAAGTGTTTAAATGAGATTCATGGGTTCTTGGAATGATTTAGATGAGTTAAGTAAACAGGAGAACTAAAGATTTAAACACCTTGCTAAAAAAAATAAATGGAGCAATAGAGGTTTTGGAATACCTAAAACAAGTTAATCAATTGAGTTTTAGTATAACCAGTGACCAATGTGAGTCCAACTTAAAGAAGTACCAGTATAGTTATGCATGTTGAAGCAATTTGGAGGAAAAACTAGAAAATGATGTGCTCAAAAGGTGGGTGGCTAATATGCAAACTTCGAAATTGAATTGAGTCAAATGAGTCAATAAGGGTTATAAAGTTAGTTGTCACTTTGACTATATCTACTATGAAGCGTATTAGGGGGCTTAATACTTGATTGTGATTGAATGGTTAGTCATGCTAATATGAGCGAGCACTTGGGAATTTTGGATTGATTAATAAAGTAAATATTATTGCCTAAGCTAGTAGGTAGTTAGCACTTGGCACTTTGATAATATGAAGGAGTTAAATTCGAGTTACGTCATAAAGGAAGTTGTAGTCTAAAAATGGATCTAAGAAGTGTTGGGTTAATGATGTGGTTATGTAACAACAACGGTATTATTAGAACATAGGACTTAATTACTAGATTTATTGAATTTAAATAAGTAGAGGGAAAAAGGAATGACAAGTGACAAAATCTACTTTTCAATGAGAGTTAAAAGTTAAAATCACTAGCTACCTTAATTATTTTATGAATTAAAAGTACACTATTAATAGTAGGGAAAGATTCATTAAGAAATCAATTGTACGTACATAGAGGTCAAATTGAGGCAACATGAGCAGAAAGACTAAATATTGAAGTTTAATAGAAAAGGAACGATTAAATGTACATTACTACTTCTACTTTCCCAAAATACTTAATTTTATTAATACAATTCAAGTTTTATAATTTGATTAGGACGTAGCTCATAGTTACAATCATACTAACAGTCACAGTCACACTTTCAATTATAGTCACAATCCACAGCTTATGGTACGCAACTTGATCGATCAAGATTTATGAATAAGTTTATATATATTTTTATAAAGATGATGATGGTGATATTTCACAGACTTAACATGACAATTGTATATGAATACAGGTCCTAAGCTAGGCCAAGAATGAACTTTTATTTGATTATCAGTTATTGCTTCACATTTGACTAATTTTCAAAACACCAATTTAAAAGTATGCGGGCTTTTGCCAGTCTTGAAAATGTATTTCTATTGAACAAGGAAAATGTATCAGGCATAGTGCTCATCCTTCTACTTTTTTTTTTCTATGTTCTCCATTTTTTATGTTGGGAATACAAGTCATGTTGTATTAGATCCTAATCATTGAAAAAGGAAGGGAACCACTAGTGTTGGTTGATGAAGGTGACATCTTGGTGACTGACTTGGTCACCACAGTGGAATTACGGTGGTATTGACTCTTGGTCTTCTCCAGAAAGTCTCCTGCACCATTTTCCTCATTTTATACTTTGATAAGGTGGGAAGTTTCTTTTCCATTGTTGGAGTACTTCACCCTTTAAATTGACTTTATAAGCAAGTGGGAATTATTCTTGCTTTTGCTTCTCAATGGGAACTTTGTTCGCAAATATTATGTTAAACTATTTTGTCTTACTTTCTTAGTTTTTTAAAAAAAACTTCGAAGTTTCTAGGGAATCTATAGCCTTGTTTTGTTTTAAAGAGTGGGCAATCACATCCCCATAATCCTTCTGTTGTTAATGAATGTTAGATCAATTATTATGCATTTAATTATATAGTTATGAGTTGGGGGCATTACAACTATGTAATTCATCACACATACGCGCGCACAGTGTGTGTGTGCGTGTTAAATATTAGATAGAATCAATATATGATTGACACATAGAATGCTTAGTTGGATGCCACATAGGATCTTTAGCTATGATGTCACATAATATAAGGTGTTTAATTATATAAGATTTAAATTAAGGATATAATGATGTATTCATTTTATGAGTATTCATTTTGTGAGATGCCAACTAATGTTATTTGAACCTATAAACACTATATCGTCTTTAGATATTTTTTAAGTTTTTATTATATCAGAAAAAATGTATGGAGGGAGAAAGTTGAAATGAAAGCCATTGAGCAAAGAAGAAAATAAAATCATGATCCTCCTTAGGGGTTCTACTTCATTATCTATCAAATAATGAAGCTATTTTAATTTTATTATCATTTATCAAACTAATTATATTACTCCATATTTTATCAGACAAAATTTGTTAAAATAGGATGTTCACAAATTCATGATTTCAAATCAAGTATTCCTATTCTTATAATTAATTTTATCAATTTTCATTTAGCATAGTATTTCTTCCAATGTTTTATCTCCTACCCCACCCGCTTCCCGCACCCCTTAAAAAAGAGAAGCATAACAATTTCAATTAGGTTTGGTTAATCACGTGAAATGAGGGTATCGAAAATTATATTGAATGGCTTTCATTGTTTCATTTTAGCTGCATAAAGGTATTTGTGACTTCTAATTGTTATTATGTTATTGAATTTTGCAACATGCATGCACCTCTATTAATTTTATACAATACTTGATGTCAATCATTGTATCAAAAACAAAAGCAAGCAAAAATCAATTATTGAATGATTAAAGCAAACAAAAATCTCAAAACAAATTCAAACCAACTTTCACTAGGTATAAATGAAAATAATGAACTACCCAGACAAAAAGAAAAGAAAAAAAAAGAAAAGGAACTTTTAAACAACATTACATCATGTAGCCTTTCAAAAACAAAAGCAATACATCAGGTAATTTGCCACTAATAATTTTTAGCGCCAAAATGATGTTGGGCGTCATGACCTCAAAAAAAAAAAAAGAAGAAGAAGAAGAGGAAGAAGATTACATTGATGGCCAAAATCATAGAAGTAGAAATGAAGGCATGAAACACAAGCATCAACCCAATTGATACTTATAGTTATTTTTGTAAAGGATAATTATAATTTTTATATTTCATTGGATATTCAAATAAAAAGACTAATTACGCTAGAATGTAACCTCAAGAACTTGAGTTATAGAGTTGTAACGTTTTTTTTCCTTTAATTCCATCATTCAATCAAAAAAAAAACATTTTATCCCTTTGACTACTTATTAATCTAACTGTAATTGCAAAATTAATTTGTAGTTACTCTTCAAATTTGCTATATAAGCTCCACATAGAAGCGTGACTTTACAGTAAAACCCACCCATAACATATCACATATGCATTGCCATGGACTTATAAGGTTTGTTCCTCTATTACATAATTGAACAAAAAACTTTTCATTCTTTTTGATTAGCAACATAATTCATTAGTTACTTATATCTCTCCTTAAATTGATCATAATATTTATTTTTTTTATTTTTTTTTAGTTCACAAAGTCATGATATCCTTGAACTGATTTTATTTCATTTTATCAACTCTATCTCATTTTTTGACATGTTCGATTTAGTGTTGTCAATCATATTTAGAATATTTTAATTTGATTCGGATATTATTTCAACCATAGTAAATTAATACCGTCACTATATAATTTCATTTTTTATTAGCTTAAAGACTGATTTATCAAACTTTTACTGTAATTTTTATATCATATAGCACATTTGTTTATACATATGAAACTCCAAACCATATGAAATATTATCAAAGAAAATAAATTCAGTTTTTTTGGGGGGTGTAATGGTCTATTTAGTTTTGCGCATTAATACTTGTCAAGGTTGCTTAGGTGTCATTCGTACCCTAATTTCATCCCCATAACTGTAGCCTAATGGTCGTTTATGATTACATGATGTAACAATTGCCTTCTTTTCTTTCTTTATTTTTTTTCTTAATCATTAGTGATCTAGAAGGTTAGAAAGAAGATTGGGCACTTAGCCTAAATTTTTAATGATACTATTTGGTAAAGATGAATTGGATCTCTTTCATCAAGGATGTGAATGATGTGTAAATGTGTAATCATACTTATCTTCTAGTCTATCTATCCATATATTGAAAGTTGAACAGAGAGAGAGACGGAAGACTCTAGTGAGAGGTTTAGAATATCTAGAGAGAGTTGTCCCTTAACCATGAAGAAACCACCTGATCCCCAACTATCTGCCTTCAATGAACCTTCAACAACCCCCAAAACTAGCTTTAATGGTGAAACCTCTTCGAATTCCCATCAATCCTGTCTCTCTGCCCCAAACGTCGTGCCGTGATGGTTACATGTAACGCTGCCAAAATGCTAATAACATGATTTAAGAAAAACTGCAGTGAAAAACTTAATGATAGAATGCACTACCACCGTCTTGATAAGGATAAGGCTCACTAAAACCATTGCATTTCCTAATAAGTACTCTGATACTAACTCATAAAGCCCAATGTAACAAGGACTCAAATATCTCTGATATCCAGTCTCTTGACACCCTTGACTAGAGAAGCCCTTTGGAATACTTTATATCTCATCTAAACTTTGATTGTCTCTTTATTTTGTCAAAATGACCATATGACTCTTATGTAGTCCTTGTATCACCGTAGCATGTACTTGAATTGTCTCGCTATTCTCGATGCTTCGTCTGGCTTACTCTAATACCGCTAGACATTGTTTGAGATTATGCCCTTATCAGAAAGTCCTCATCTGATGTTCTTAATGTACCACATGATCTTCTCTCATCAGACTAGTCTAATATCTGCTCTAAGTCTAAATTAGACGCTAGAATAAACATGGTCAGAGATGAAAATGATGGAATTGGTAGTCAAATGAGTCATTAGGAACAAAAGAAATAACAATGAGACTAGAAAAAATTTATAAAGGAGGGATTAACACCGGGTGGTTAGAATAAAGATAACCATAAGTATATCATGAATTCTGAAATATAATGCCACTAGAATTATGGTTTATAAATATGGATCATGAAGGGTCCAACAAATAATCAGCCAAGGAGAGAGATAGCCTGTTATACTTGGGTTTAACTGATGAATTGAAAACAAGATGACAAGCAATGAAACTTCAACTAGATGATTTTACAGCCACAAGCAACAAGATAAGTGCAATAGATAGATAGGACAAGCAATGCACAATAAATCGATAGACAGATTGCATAAGCAAAGTACAATAGATAGACAAATAGATTAAACAAACAAGGAGTAATGGATAGATAAATGGATTGGACGAGTAAAGTACCAATGGATAGATAAATAGATTGAGAAAGTTGCAATAGGAACATGCCTTTGCCCATATGAAGCCAATTCAAGTACAACAATAAGATTAAATAGAGAATGCGGAAGTTTATTTATCAGAATATAAGATATATGTGTGAGAGTTGAATTTCAAAATAAAGAGAGTAAGGGATTTATGACAATCGCAACCACTCACACCAATGAGAGTTGAATTACATTTTGAATTCAGAATAAGTTATACAAGCTTATCATTGTGAATAAAAGATGTAAGGTAGATGTGTGAACTCAGCAGAATGAACTACAACTCATGATTATGAAATAAAGACGGTAAAGGTCGAGAGCACTGGAATGTTGACAACCATATAAAGTCGAAACAAAATGTATTGCACATTTAACAATGGGTTTGCAAAGACATGGAAGATCACGCTAATAGGAAATATCGGGTTGAAATCCAAGAGAGATTAAAAAATATTGAATAGTATCAAGTTTTGAAGATGAGACAAGCAAACAATTACAAGAATTACTATAAATGGGTATTCTTGCAAAAGATAAACTGTGGTTGCATGGTTTAGGTGTGATATTTGGACCTCAAATCATTCCTGGAAAAGAAATCTGTTGTTGGCAGTTAATCCCATAAATCATCTATTCATGGTATAGGGCACTTGTTTTTGATAGTGATGTTGTTCAACTCTCTGTACGCAGTACACAACCATAAGGTTCTTCCTTTCTTCTTCACACATTAAAACTAGGTTTCCCACTGTGACACACTTAGTCAATAACTCCCTTCTGTAATAACTCATCTTATTAAATTTTTAGTTGTTTGAACTCTACTGAGGGTCATATGATAGGGGCTCTGAAAATGGATTGAGCACCTGGAACTAGGTTAATCTAAAAATCAATATTTCTTATGGAAAAATAGTTTGGAAAATCCTCAGATGAAACATCTCTAAATTTGCCAACTGTAATTATGGATATGTATATACCGAGTGTGGTTAGCATATCACTAATATTCAATGCATTACTGACACAATAATTCACTTGCTTGCACAGTGAAATTAGGGCAAAATAGGGTTTTTCTTCCCTCAGTCCATAGAAAGACACGTTTAGTCTTTCCTCATTTTTCAAGCTAACCTTAAGATTTTTATAAGTCATCTTCTATAAGCACACAGATAGTTCATCTCCATAATGATAATAAGGTCTGCCAATCAAATGGAATTGAATGCCTAATGAATATGGTTCAAGCAATACCAATAGAGGCATATTTATAAAAGATAACACATTTAACCACCTACTGGTCTCAATAAATTTAAATGACAAGGGAATAATCTAAAGTGTAAAGAAATGTAACCACACCATGAACTCTTGCAAAAATATTTCCTTATTGGTTATAAAGGACCGACATGTAAGCTGAATGAATAAAAGGATGAAGAATTGTAATGAAAGAGATACGGCATATAAATGACCTACATATACAAGACATGCAATTTATTTATGATGGTCGTGATAGCAAAGTCAATGAACGATGTTATGAAGTTGAGAGTGAATATTAAGTACTGGCGGTGAAGAAATCTAACAGATTACCAAAGAAGCATTTGAAAAGTCATCCGATACCCGTATGTGAGTAAAAGGTTGAAGATGAGGGTCAACACCACCAGAAGGGAAATTTTATTTATCTAGTGTTTAAAAGGCCAATACGTCAAGATGAAGGAGCTAGTCTTATGACTGAACATGATGGCATCCATCAATAACACATTCTGCAGTAAATAGAAGTCTTGGGTAGGAATATAAACTTCGAAACTGCCGGCATATGAAAATAGCACAAATCATTGTTCTTCATTAATAAGATAGGCTATGCTAGTAAGGAAAGGATTGCCAAAACAACTTGAGTAACGACATGCAGTCACGACCATAGAGTAGTCTGCCAACATGACGTTATGGTGCTATAGAAACACGAACAATATGGATACATTTAATTGCTGAAAAGGTGCTCAATGACTGGGTCTGAAGTAACCAAAGGCTTTGCAAGCAATAAATGAATAGTGCCCAAATAGAAGCAAGGAGTTAAAGTAGGTGATGGTAAAAATATGAACATAGTGGTGACTGAACTGTAAGTAGAATGCATCAAATATGCTTAGAAAGAACTGTAAATCTCACAGTAACGCACACCGGGGGTCATTATAGGCTCCATTATAGAAACACATAATTAAACGATTATGATTGTCAGGGCTTGAATCGCTTATAAGAAAGGTTGCTCAGATGTGTTTAAAGAACTCCCCACATACCACACATGAGATTTATAAACACTCAATTACAAATCAAGAGAGTGTCAGTGGTAAAGAAACGATGCCTCTGAACAATTGAAGGTAACTAGGACACAGGAACTAGTGGGAGCATTGATGAGGTAAGGTCCTAATGTCAAGAATGGTAGCTTAATCTTACTCGTACCACCTATATAATGCCAAGTAGCACGCCATAAGCTACTAATTGTTA
>NCQT01072457.1:0-13139 GCA_002740465.1 Stenocereus thurberi
GTCCTTTTGATACGTGAAGTTAAGGTATGTTTTCTAGATTTCACTCCCTTCTCTTGCCAAGAAGAGTGAACTAAGGAGCACAATAGAGCCCAGACCTTTTGATTTTAGAAATAACAATGCTTTAGTATAGCAATTAAGTCTCTACTGAATATGACATCTGAGGTATTTTGCCCATGTTGTTGCCGTGCCTCAGTTGATTATCTATTTGCATTTCCATATTGTATTCTTGCTGCTTGTAAATAGAAACTTGTTTGTACTTCCTTAGGTGTCTTAATTTTATGCCAATTAGAACTATGGTGTTGTACTCATTTTTGTTAGTAATTTAAAATGTAATATTCGATTCTCACTTTTTGGTCCATTGAAAACTAGAAGTTGAGAAAATTCTCACAACTGCATCATGGCTCTAATGATGAAAAATGTCAGCGATTTGGCAGAAAAATCAAACCAATCCTCCTGCAAAGGTGAAAGCGATTGAGAAATCACAACCTCACATTCCACCAAACAAGACGAACTACCCCAAGATCCATATGAAGGATGATTAAGTATGCCTCTTCATGTTTACATTTCGATAAATTTATGTTTGATTCAAAATTAAAGCTAGGTTGCATATCACAATCTACTTCTTTAATTTATATGTAGGGTGGTGAAATAGGGACTTTCCTTTATTATGATAACGTTGAAATGTATGAAAAGGTTATTGAGTGTCAAAGGGAGTGTGATATCTCTAATACAATAACTAAACCTGTTGAAGAGCATACACGAAAGGGAAAGGACAAGTTTGAAATGGAATTTAGTTGCCACATTGTTACTGCTTTTTCAGTGTATCAAATGGCACTAATCTCCTTCACTACTGGTCGACAGCATCCATACGATGTGTAGTTCCTTCGGATGATCATTATGGTAAAAACTCGTTTGCTAAAGAACTTTCTTACTCTTGTTTCTAAACTACTTTTATTTGTGGTTGTGATTTTTCCTATTTCTTATTGAATTGATTAGTTTAGGTGGGTTCAAGTGTTGTAAATTCCGCAAGTATACAGTTTTATCATTGCTGCATTTACGATTGTCGATCCGCAGGAATGGATTACAAAACTAGGTTACTTTCTAATTATCTAATATTAGTAGCCATACGGAACTAACATAATTAATGAGTTAAACGCTAACTAACATACTAAGAAATTAAAAGAGGGTACAACTATCTAGAACTGAAAAGCAAGCTGAATAAAAGTGAACAACTGGCTATTCTAAATGGATGAATAAATGTTATTCTTTCCTAACCTTCTTAGTATCTACTATTATTTACCAATTCCTCCACTTTTTCCAACCTCAAGCGAGAACAAGATGTCCATAACCCTGGTGAAAAGAGGGGACTGAGCAGAAGCCTCAAATTCACCATAAAACAAGAAACCAGGTAATTGAACCAATATATTCGAGCAAAATACAAAAGCTTATTTGAATTCAACAACCCAAAACCCAAATGACACAAATTTGAGAACTAAATTCTAGATCTGAAATTAAAAAATGAAAATTGAAAACAAAGAAAAAGTAATTCTAATGCTCTGCTCTCTCCCCTCTGCTCTGTAATTTGACCCCCATTTTTGTAGCTTCCAAAGTCACCATTCTCCAATATGTTCATTGCCCTCGCTTTACTATTTGAAACCGCTAAATTAATGATGATGATGAAAGATAATGGAAGATTGGATTAGTGTGATGAATGATGAAAGAGGGGAGAGAGAGACAGAACTGCGGTTGTAATGATGGAGGAAAATGAAATGACCTGTTTTTCTAGATTCTGGGTTGGAAAGGAATCAAAGAAGAAGTGAAGGGGGGATATTTGGGAAGAAGGGGCTCACGTGCCTCTCGCTTGGACCTTTAAGTGAGAGAGAGAGAGACGCGTGCTGGCAGGCACGAAATGGGCCACTAGGGCGCTGGCCCAAAAGACCAAAGAGCGAAGAGAAAGAGAGAGAGTAAGGGAAATGTGCCGAGCCAGGCTGCAGTTCTGGAGGCGCGTATTGGGCCACGCTCAAGCTAAAGGGAATAAGGGAAGGAAAAGAGAAAGCAAGCTAGGAAAAAGGAGGAAGGCGGGGTGGGCCTTGGGCAAGCAGGCCCAATGAGGGAAAGATAGGTATAGCTAAGGAGGGGGAAAAATGGAGAGAGGAGAAATTCTACCATGGACCGGGCTCGGGTGCTGGGATGTCTGGCCCAGGCCCAGCGAGAGAGAGAGGGAAGGAGAAGGAAAACTACAAAGGGGGGAGAAAGCCCTTGGGTTAGGCCTCGGGTTTCTCGTTCTGGGCTAGCCCGCTAGTGCTATGGCCCTTTGCTTTGTTCTTCTTTCTTATGGTCCAACACTCCTTTTTCCATCTCCTTTTGCAAGAATTTTGAGCATCTTATTTATATTTATTCAAACCTTCATAATTCCTACAAAACAAATAAAACAATATTAAAATCCTAAATGAATAATTTATTTCGAGCAATTATTACATAATAAAAAGGTATAAAATATTATAATTTACAGTTGAACAAATACCATCATATCAAAGTTTTGCTCGTCATCGAGTAAAATAAAACTGAAAATTCTAGAAAAAAAGAAAAATAAAATCATAACTCACTTTTGTAGAAATCACAGTTACATTTAGCACGTGCAACAAGCCCTTTAAACTCCTAGGTTACCCCTAGCAGATGTGGAAGGTCTCATGAGGCTTTACAAAAGATATACCCACAAAATCTATAAAAGAAGGCCAAAAACAGAAACTTGATAAACTTTTTGATTTCTTTTTCAAAAATTCTTATATATAACACTGGGGAAAATATATACACATTCTAATCAACTACATCACTTAAGTAGCTTAAGCACTAGATCGCATATAAATGCAATGCACATATGAAGAAGCCCTTAATCCTCACTAATGACATCTGTACACAATATTTCTCCCCACTTAGAAATTATGTACTAGTGTGACTAGTAGAACCTCACTTTAGAGAAATGTGAAACATTCCCACTCATGTATTTAAAATATAACAATGTTTAGTTAATTCTCTTCCAATCAATCAAACTACCATAAGCTTGCCAAGATTCTCAATTCTCCACCACTTAAATGCAAAATGCAAAATAATAATCAAGAGGGATTTTAGGGTTATGATTGGCTAAGGGCTAAGGGTTAGGAGAGGAACAAATGATTTGGGAAAATGTGGAGCTAAAAGCCAAGTAACTAATTAGCAATCAAATCCTTCTAACAGCTATAATAAGCACACATCCTCCCAATATGACAAAATAAGGCATACCCCATGAAATGGATCATTGGAAATGAGTATATGTAATGATATATAATGATACATCCATGCCAAATACTGTTATTTACAACTCTTTTTGAAATTTTTTCCTTTGAAATTTTTTTGAGATTTTTTTTAACTTTTTCTTCATTTTTTTTCAATGGAAACTTTTTCCCTTTTTTTTGCTTCTTTTTTCCTTTTTTTATGAAGAAAATGAGCCAATGGCATATACCAAAAACAATACAACTCAATTTTCAAATGATCACCGTGATACATCCCCTCATATACCAAAATCATCCACCAAATTTATAAAATACCCAAAAGTTACCCCCCAAATAATGAAATGCTGCCCCACTAGCATTGACTTAGAGGTAGGAAAATGTGTTTAGCCAAGGGCTAAATTGAAGGTGTTCACAATAAAAAGGTAAGACTCAAAGGGCTAGCAAAGGGTAAAACATTCGAAATAAGGGCGACAATTTGGCTATTTGGCTATTATCATAATACACATGCTAAATATGATTTCAAAGAAAATCAAAGCAAGTTCTACAAATGTAATTATGGAAGGGACAAACATAAAAGAAAAAAGTGAGACTAAAATGTTGAATTAGTCTATAAAGCTCAAGAGCTCACAGGTTCATCTACCAAAGTCAAGCTTGCTTCGAATTAATGCCGCGGGTTAAGACCGTATATAAACATC
Organism: Stenocereus thurberi; assembly: GCA_002740465.1. Lineage (NCBI taxonomy): Eukaryota > Viridiplantae > Streptophyta > Magnoliopsida > Caryophyllales > Cactaceae > Stenocereus > Stenocereus thurberi. The sequence goes on from NCQT01072457.1 coordinate 3,965, forward strand.
ATATTTTAGGAGTAAGTTCTATAAAAACACATCACATTTATATACAACCTAATATTAAGGACACAAGAGAATATAGCTAATCAGAAATAGCACATACATTCCCCAGAAAAAAAACAAAAATCTTTTTGAAATTTTCAAAAATTTTCATTTTTTTTTCAATTTCAATATTTTTTTTTTTTGAAACATAGTTTCCCTACCCCTACATCTAAATCTCACATTGTCCTCATTGGGAGTGAAAGGAAACAGAAAAGTAAAGAAAAACAAACATAAAGAAAAGAAGACACAAAAAGAAAGAAAAATGACAAGACTCTAAGCGCAAAAAGAAAACAAGGAGAACAATAAGGCAACAAATATATACAAAATAAAAGAAAATTAAAAAGAGAATAAAGAAAGGGACGATTATACGTAGTCAGGTGTTGAATTATGCCTAAGTTACGCCTTCCATACGATCAAGGAATTTATGAAGCATCAACGACTCCATACCAAAATGAACATTGCTACTCAAATCAAAACTCATTAGCACACGAAGGAGCTTATCAAACAAAGAAGACCAACTCTCAAACACATGGAAACAGTAAAAAGTAGAGAGTTAGAGCAAGAAAGAATACATCCACCATGTCAATGCAACACAACTAAGGGCCCGCTTTAACTTGTCAAATTGTTGGGCCCAAACATCAAACAGGCAGGCGTATTTAAAATTAGCCAACAGGTGGGTCATTGGCTTAGAAATTATATCATAATGATCAACTGTCCGAGAAACTGTGGCCTTAGACTCAATAAATTCAGACTTATGAGATTCAAAGAGGATGTTAGTAATGATGGGATCAAAAGAGAATGGCTCATATTTAACACATAGATCCACATCTAACCCCATATTGACATCAAATCCACATGAAAAAGATTCATACGAATTCTAAATTAGTAGGCTCAACTTTCTCCTCACATGACTCCTGGAAACAAATAGCTGCTGACTCATCATGATGCTTAACTTTAGATGTGATGCTCATATCTAACTCACTATGACTCTCAAGGTCTTCACCCTCCTGAAACTCACAAAAGTCATTCAAAGTGGTGGATGGGTTGGAGGAAACTAGGACATCCTTAGTGACATCCTTATGTGAGCTAGTGTGGAGTGCAAGGTCAGGTGATAGATACATAGAGAGGTCACTCTCTTGTTCTAGGCTAGGCAAATGCATAACATCTTGTAAATTAGACCTAGATTGATAAGAGGACTCAAAATCATCCTAAAGACTAACTTCAGGTTTAGGAGATCCTAAGCTAGAGTCAGGCTCATGCAAATTATTATCCTCCCTACTATGACTGAAACAGTGAGACTATTCAGCAATTCTCTATTTTATTGTCCGTACCATTTTATCAGTAAATGCATGTATCTTCTTTTCAATACTTGCACATGTAGCATCGACGTAATCTCGATAAGGATAAGTACAAGCATCATGATTAGAAGACTCAAAATAATCGCACAACATAGGAGACACATAAGAGTAAGATGGGTCATATGAATCTATAAACTGATCCGGGTGCTAAGGGTTAGCATGAAAATCATACTCACCATGAGTTGAGTATCCAAAATTCTTTCTAGCTTGTTCAAATGCGTAGGTATCACAAGTCAATTTTTCAAAGAAATCCCAAACCTCATCTTGAGTTTTAAATAACAATTCTATTAAACCTCTAGGACCAATAGACTCAACATGCCCTTTAAATTAAACATTTAGTCCCACTATAATGACCTCACAAATTTTTTATTTTTTAAACTTTTAATTCAATTGAGCACGATAATTATTAAGTCTTGACAAATAACTCCAGAAAATGTCATGCTCCAATTATGGGAAATTGAAAACTGACATTCTTGAATTTTTCTTCCAATTTTAAGAATTTTTCAATTTTTTTTAATGGATTTTCAATTTTTCCTTTTTTTGGATTTTTTTTTAGAAAATTGGAAAAACAAGTCAACGACTCTATGACACTAATTATAAGCTAATGGCGAAAACAAAAACAAGACACCTAAATAATTAAGTTAACCAAACCAAATAAACTAACAAAAAATAAAACCATATTACAAAAAGAAAAGAGAAACACAGAAGACTCAATCAACAAGAATTGACCTAGCACCAAAAACCAAAGAGGAGCACATACACAACGCTTGTACACCATTTTCTTAAATCAAAAACCTAAAACAATATAAAAGCGAAAAATAAAATAAAATAGAAAACAAAATACCTAAAATCAGAACTCTATATAGAAAATTCCACACAATCACGAGAAACATAAATATTTTTTTTCCAATTTTTTGATCCCCAAATACTGCAAAAAAATCCACACGAAAAATTAATTTCAAAAATCACAGAAAATTCTAGACAATTTTAAAAATTCCACAAACATTCATATAAACTCTAAAACTTAAGCTAGATTTACAAAATATATCAGCACAGCAAAAATCACACTAAAAATGCTCCAGAAAATTCAAACAGAATCTAAAAACTGATGAAAATTCTGCACTGATATTGTTGTTTTTTTCCTATTCTATTCATCCTTTTTCTTTTGCTGCCCATAAATCAGATTGGAAAGCACTGTTTTTTTCAGCAGCATACAACCTCTAAAAATTAAAATGAAACAAATCTAAACAAAATCAAAATACTAACTTAATTTAAAAATCAACAATATTCTAAACAAAATTACTAAAACTAAATAACGACTCAATCAAAACCAAAAATAACAATTTTGAAACTCAAATGAAAATGATTCAAATGACTCAAATGGCTAAAATACGATTCGACGCAACCGAATTTCACAAATCTATCCCCGGCAATGGCTCCAAAAACTTGTTGTAAATTTCGCAAGCATATGGTTTTATTGTTGTTGCATTTATGATTGTGGATCCACAGGGATGGATTACAAAACTAGGTTACTTTCTAATTATCTAATATTAGTAGTCATACGGAACTAACATAGTTAATGAGTTAAACGCTAACTAACATACTAAGAAATTAAAAGAAGGTATAACTATCTAGAACTGAAAAGCAAACTGAATAAATGTGAACAACCTGCTGCTCTAAATGGATGAATAAATGTTATTCTTTCCTAACCTTCTTATTATCTACTAATATTTACCAATCCCTCCACTTTTTCCAACCTCGAGCGAAAGCAAGATGTCCATAACCATGGTGAAAATAGGGGACTGAGCAAAACAAAGCAGGGAAAGCTGGAGCATCAAACTCACTGCAAAACAAGAAACCAGGTAATGGAACCAATATGTTCGAGTGAAATATAAAAGCTTATTTGAATTCAACAATCCAAAACCCAAATTATGCAAATTTGAGAACTATATTCTAGATCTGAAATTTAAAAAAAATGAAAATTGAAAACTGAGAAAAGGCAATTCTAATGCTCAGCTCTGTGCCCTTTGCTGGGCAATTCGACCCCTATTTTTGTGGCTTCAAAAATCTCCATTCTCTAGTTTGTTCATTGCCCCTGTTACTATTTAAAATCGCTAAATTAATGATGATGATGAAGGATAATGGAAGATGAGATTAATGTGATGAATGATGAATGAGTACAGAGAGAGAGACAGAGCTATGGTTTTAATGATGGAGGAAGATGAAAGGACCTGTTTTTTCAGATTGTGGGTTGGAAAGGAATCGATGAAGAAGAGAAGGGAGGATCTAGGAAGGGGGGGCTCACATGCCTCTTGCGTGGACCTTTAAGTGAGAGAGAGATGCGCATGCTAGGCAGGCAGGAAATAGGCCATTGGGGCCCTAGCCCAAAAGAGAGAAGAGGGATGAGAGAGAGAGAGCAAAGGGAATGTGCCGAGCCATTCTGGGGGCGCATATTGGGCCAGGCCCATGCTGAAGGGAATAAGGGAAGATAAAGAGAAAGAGAGCTGGGACAGAGGAGGAAGGCGGAGTGGGCCTTGGGTGAGCAGGCCCAACGAGGGAAAGAAGGAAAAGAAGGGTGTAGCTGAGGAGGAGGAAAAAAGGAGAGATGGGAAATTCGGCCATGGACCGGGCTCGGGTGCTGAGATGTCTAGCCCAGGCCCAATGAGAGAGAGAAGGAAAACTATGAAGAGGGGAGAAAGCGCTCGGGCTGGGCCTCGGGTTTCTCGTTCTGGGCTAGCCCGCTAGTACTGTGGCCCGTTGCTTTATTCTTCTTTTTTTTATTATCGAACACTCCTTCCATCTCTTTTTGCAAGGATTTTAAGCCTCTTATTTAGTTTATTCAAATCTTTATAATTCCTATAAAAACAAATAAACCAATATTGAAATCCTAAATTAATAATTTATTTTGAGCAATTATTAGATAATAAAAGGGTATAAAATATCATACTTTATGGTTGAACATCATGTTGCATGATTAGTTTAGGTAGAGTTTCTTGCCTCTTTTATTCAAGTGTCCTCTTTTGCAAAAGGTAGTGTCGGTATTAAAAAAGGGGTGCTTGATATGCTTATTCAACCTATTTGTTAAATTTTTCATGTCAAATTTGCAACTTTGCAAATGCCTTAGGGGTTATGCTTTTCCGGGAAGACCTACAAAACAAGAAATATGATGATGCAAATACTAGTTTAAAATGTAAGGTTCCTGTGAGAGAACTTGTACTTGTTGATTCAAGATGCATCGACTTTATCTCTTATTGTTTGATTGCCAATTATTTGATTGACTGCTTAACATTGTTATTCTATGGTCTTCTTACATTTTCTTTTGGTTCTCTATACTAATATCAGCTATAAGGGAAATGAAACAATGCTAATTTCAGTTTGGAATGATTTATCTATAGGTGTTCATGAGTAGCTAAGCAACATTGTTGATTCACTCCAAATAGTTGCAATCACAACATTGGAACCTTCAGTATAGAAAGGTATAGTGAGATTAATTAAATTGAGGTTCTTAATGGACTTGATGACTTCAGTATATGCTCATATATACATATACACATATATGCAATTTTTAATGAAAATGCTAATATAATGTCATGTATTTCATTATCCTCAATCATGTCAACCAATGTGATCTTTCACCCTAGGATGACAAAGCATAAGCTGCACTAAAGTGGTAATTTCCATTCTTATTTAAACTCAAAATGATGATTTGGCAATGTTGTCACTCTTAAACGTTGAAGTTGCTACAGTCATATTGATTGCATTGAAGCCCTTAAATATGTCTGCCAAACTGCGATGGAGGCCCATTCTATAAGTGATGAAATCGAGCTAAAGACCATGACTAAACTTAAGGCTAAAAAGGTTGTTGGAAAATATAACTTTAGGTGATGTTATATACAATTACAACCACTAAATATATTTTTGTGAAAATGATATTGATCGAGCCACTAGACTTGAATTACACCGATCAACTTTAAAGTGTACTTGAATTATCAAGTAACGAGATTAGTAATAATGAAAATAATAATTGTAATTAATAAATAGATCAAACAGTGTTTTGACTTAGCTACTATTATAAGAATGATCTCACTGAAGCTAAGGTGCAAACTTCATATGGGCGGCCATTCCTTAGAATTGACATGGTGTTAACCACTTTAGATGTGCTCTCAGGCAGTTAACTTGGAGTACTTGAATCAGTGCCAAAAGATTTTTACATTAAGGGTTAATGAGTATGTGTTTGAGGCTAATTTCATTGTGGTTTTAGGCATGTAAAAAGATGATAATGAAGTTGCCTTTTTCCCTTAGCTCTTATGTGTTTTGGCTGAATTTTTGTTGGCTCAAAAAAGACTCCCTCAACTGTGCATATATATAGGAAAAGAAGTGAAGAATTTAGTTCACTAACTAACAAATATTTCAACAATCTCTTACTAACATTTGACATGGTTCAGGAAACTCCCTTCAACTTTGACAAGAGCATGAGGTAGGTTGACAACTTGACCTACTACTTTGATTTTTCCTAACAATTCCCCACAAAATCAAAGTATGGTTAGGAGATACAAACATGTTTGGGCACATAGAAATTAATGTGTTGATGCCAATGTCTTGCAACTTGAATTAACTCCTAGTGACACCAGGTTTAAAGGCAAATGTTCTACCAAGTGACAATCATCCTAAACTTGATAGGAGGTGTAAGTCCACCCCTGGGCACACATTACTCTCATATATTCTCATACTCCACAGTTTGGCACCTTATATCAACCATACATCGCTGGTGGAGCCTATAGGTACTCTAGGGGGTAGACCCATACTGATCCTTCGATAGGAAGAGATCACACTTCCACACCTAAGTAGGTAGATCCATCTAGCATATACTACTTTACTCCTCACATGGTCCATTAAGAGCTGACTTCTCAACCTTTTCCACCAGTAGCAAAGCACTACAACTCACGTACATCATAGGGGGCGATACCATGTAGTGCTCCTAGAATTAAGTAATGACTTCATTATTACCCTTTGAACTTCCCTTTCGGAGAAGTAGGGATCCATCATTACAATTCCTCAATGGGTCTCAATCATATCCCCTTTGATGTATCAAAGACCATTTTTCTACACAGGCTTTTCATTAGCGGATCCACAATATTCTTTTCGGACTTCACAAAGTCCAACGATATCACTCCATTTTCCAATAGCTCTTTCACTACTTTGTGCCTCAATTATATATGCTTTTTCTTTTTGTTGAAAGTCTTACTTATTGCAACTGAAATTGCAGCCATATTATCACAATGCAGTGTAATCAAACGAGCCAACTTCCCCCATAATGAGGCCTCTACTAGCAGACTTTTCTACCATTTAGTCTCACGGTGTGCCTATTCAAGACCAATAAACTCAAATTCCATAGTAGACATAGCAGTACAGGACCGTTTAGCGGATTTTCAGGATATAGCACCTCCACCTAGTGTGAACACATAATCACTAGTGGAATTTTTCATCATCATCAGATACCCAATTGGCATCACTATATCCTTCCAATACAGTAGGAAGTTTTTAATAATATAACCCCAATCAATAATACCTTTCAAATATTTAAATAAGACGTTTTAACGCAATCTAGCGACTATCACTGGGGTTATGAGTGTATTTGTTAAGTCTACGTACAGCTTATGTAATATCAAGTCTTGCATAGTTACTTAAAAACATGACACTGCTAATTATTTTTTCATATTCTATTTGGCACATAGGAACACCTTTATTTTCACCAAATGCATACTAGCATCATAAGCTACCTTAACAGGATCAACATAAAATAAATCAAACTTTCTAAGTATTTTCTCAAAATAATGAGACTGGTTAAGAATAATGCCATCTTAGGTCCTCTTGATTTTGACTCCTAAACTTGGAGTTTGTGCTATTTAAGACTCATTGGAAAATAGACATTTAGGGCTTTCAACCCATGTACAATTCACAAAAATTGGATCTCATTTGCTATGTCACATTTGAGCTAGAAATGAAGTAAAGTATTCTGCCCATAAGTTGTAAATGGGCTGATGAGGTGATTTTGGGAGGATTAAGTGGTTAACTCCTTTTTAGGATAGCTGCTGGCCCAACCACCTTCCGTAATTCCACTTGGATCTTCTTAAGGGCCTAAGTCAATTTTGACCTAGGGAGACCTAGTCCTTACCCTAGGATCGATATTGAACCAACTTGGCTCAAGACCCTTGATAGTAAGAGTAGCTCCAAGTTTGGAACTTGCTTCGCATCACTTTCATTTCAAATTGGGTACTTAGAAAATTTTTAGTATCATTAACAATATCCATATTCGTGCCAAGTATATGCATGTTATCAACATATAAGCATATAATAGCACAACCATCAGAAACCTGCTCAGAATACATGCAAGTGCCACCTTCACTTGCCTTAAGGCCATACGTTGAACTTGTGCTATTAAATTTATCATACACTATTTAGAGGTCTGTTTTAATCCATACAAGGATTTTATCAATTTACACACCTTATATTTTTGCCCTGGTACTACAAATCCCTTAGGTTGTTCCATATAAATTTTTTCATCCAGATCCCCATTTAAAAACACAGCTTTCACATCCATTTGATGCACAATTGCGCCTTGAGTAGAAGCAATTGTAGTTAATACTCTAACGGTGGCTATTTTTGACATGGGAGCATATGTATCAAAGTAATCAATTTTCTTTCTTTGATTAAATCCCTTAACCACCAAGTGAGCTTTATATTTATCAATTGATCCATCAACATTAAGCTTTTCCTTAAGCACCCATTTACACTCCAATGATTTACAACCTCGAGGAAGATCATTTAATACCCATGTATGATTACTTAATATAGAATCAAGCTTCTTCCCAAAAAGTAACGTCAATAGATTTCATGGCTTCTTCATATGTTTTGGGATTTTCTTCAATAATATATGCGGAAATAAATTCCTCATTTAACATGCCATATTCAACTCGAATGTGGTAATAAAACTAGGACCAAAATTAGTTTCTTCGCTAATTCTTTTACTTCTTGATTCTACACCAGATGAATATGCATGTTTTGGCATCTCTAGCTTCAATAATATTATTATGCATATATGAGTCATTTGCATCTTTAGTAATAATATGCATCACTTGATAAGCATATCCAATAAGTAATGCATCAATAGTTCTAGGACCAATGTTCTCCCTTTTAAATACAAGCAATCCAACTTTGGCTAAACACCACCACACTTTCAAGTAATTCAGGTCAGGAGGATGACCTTTCCATAATTCATATGGGGTCTTATCAAGTTTCTTACGAGGCACACAATTTAATACATGACATACAGATAAAATTGCCTCCCCACCCCCCATATTATTAGGAAGCCGAAAACTAATTAACATAGCATTCATCATATTTTTCAAGGTTTTGTTTTTCAGGTCTACTACACTGTCTTGTTTTGGAGTATAAGGGGCAGTCCGCTTATGAATAATTCCTTTAGTTTCACAATAATTTTTAAGACTTGTGGGGTCATATTCACCACCTCCATCACTTCTAAGCTTTTTTTATTTTTCTGTCTAGCTGATTTTTAATTTTAGCTTTATATTTAACAAAAATTTCGTGTACTTCATCTTTTGAGTTTAGGAGATAAACCATAGTGTAACATGAGTAGTTGTCAACAAAGGTAATATAATACTTTTTACTGCCTATACTCATGTGGTTCTTAAAGTCTCCCAGTGTGAATAAGCTCAAGCAACTCAGTCTGTCTTTCTATGGATTTAAACGGTTTCTTATAA
>NCQT01072505.1:9173-19753 GCA_002740465.1 Stenocereus thurberi
CACCAACAGTTCTGGAGTTGCTCGCATTCATGCTGAACTTTGGCGCTTTCATAAGAGTAGCCTTGTCTACTGGAATTTCTAGTTGCATCATTTTTATAGAGGGGAATTGATTCGGGGTGCCTTTGGTAAGGAGTCAGAACAAAGGACGTCATCTGTCCCTCTGCGAATCTCGCAAAGGGATCGTTCTTCAACTTTAAATGTCATAAAAATTAGGAAACTTGTTGCTTTCTTGGATTTCTAGTTGAGTCGTTTTGTCATACAATATCACAATGAAGTAATAAGGCCAGAGACTTTTGTAATGGCCTCTTTAATGGCAAAAGGTCAAAAATCTCCTTAGCTCCAACAATGCTAGGATATAACTATCATAGTTTGAAATAAGTTGTAAGTCATGCTAACAATCTGGGCCTAGCTAACCCTTATTTTCCAATTCGTTATGTAGTAGATTGGTTAGCAGATTTTTCTAACCTTATATTCTCAACCCCCTGATTCTGAGTGTCTAGCAAATTATCCTACATTAATGCATTATGCTAGAATGTTAGCTAAACGATTTACATTAGCACAAGCAACGAGCATTTTTCAAAATAGGCAATCTATATCTTTTCACATGAGTGCATTTTGGGAGCAGTCGCTAAAAGGGTAGGACTTGGTCAATATGAAGCTATCAGATGAAGATTTCAAATTTTTATTATCTATAAGATCTTCTATACTCCATGCCAGAATTGTTTCTAAATTTCTTCTAAAGCCCTATTATCCAAATCAATTTGCTCGTCAGTTTGCATGTGACCAAGGTGTTCCTTCTAACAACTTAAGCTTTGCAGTTTCTCTTAGGTAGAAGAGAAATATGATGGACCTTGCTCAAGTAATGGTGACTTTCTATAAGTGTGATACTGGTGCCAAATTTTACATCCCAAATGTTTATTTCGAAGGACTCTATTCTTGGAGTTATTATAATTGGTGGGTTAGATCAAGCACCCCTTACTTGAGTCAATCCATGCAAAAAATCCACTAGATTATCATCATTGATAAGGCAGTTTTAAGAGACTAGATTTTCATCATTGACCACCTACAACCAGATCCACCGTTTTCTGGCGGACCTGTTAAAATTTCAGAGATGATGGGTAATAAACCTCCCATATGGGAGTTTATTAGAGCTTCAGCTAAACGAAAACTTGCTAAAGCCTTTTTTCCAATGGGGAATCTACAAGTGTTTCTGCTAAAGGAAAGTCTGCAATGGCTTCTTCCAAGAAAGGGAAGGAAAAAGTCTCGAGGATGAGCATAAATCATGAAAGCAAAAAAGAACTTCTCGTGAGCAATCTTCTAGTGACATCAATTTCAATAGAATTCACTATGATCATCCTGATTACTCTAATGATTCTGACGTAGGAAATGATATGGGCTTTAAGGATTTTCCCATACTTGACTTCCAACATGAGACTTTGTGCCGACATAATGCCCCTTTATCAAAGAGCATATATACACATATAATGACAACCACTTCTACTACAAAAGTGAAAAAAGACCCTCTTGTGAGTGCTATTATCCTTGCACAAGTCACTCCAGATGATATAGCACGTCAAAGTGTTCCTACCACAATAGGGACTCTTTTTGTTAACTTGACAGAAGATTGGGTCTAGGAAAATATCTTTGGTGGGTAAAGGCTATCGTTTAGATGATTTCCAACCAAGACTCTACCCAAGCTTTACTAGCCAACAGGGTGCGGGTTTTTTAATCCTTAAAAATCCTTCACTCCTTGATTGACAAAGCAACCTTGAAGATTTCTTGGCTCACTTCTAAGGTAGAGGAAGCATTCAGTGCAGCTGAGATTGTTGCAAAACTGGAAGAGCTAGTGGACATCCAACGGCTTCATCTTTTGTCTTTCCAAGATTCTTCTTACACCTTTAAAATTGGTCACATGGAAAACAATCTTAAAGAGTTATCCATGAGGCTTTAGAAATTCAACTTAGGGTGAAGGAGATTTTGAAGGAAGAAGAAAGAATCCGTAAGGTGCAAAAGAACCTTATGGATCAGAAACAGAAATTGATTATCATAGATCAAACACTAGAACTCAGACGACACTCGGTGAGAGATTCTCAATTGAAAATTGATTATTTAGAAGCATCGAAATGCATAAAGTTTTGTAGACATACCTTATCAGGTTTATATAATTTTAGGGGTTTTGTATTAATTGTTTTGCAGGGGTCCGGGATTAGAAAATGATGGAAAGACAATATCATCATCAACAACAGTCTTTTAGGGTTTCTACTTTCTGTATATCAATTATCATCAATTATACTCACAAACAATTCATTTCTCATTTTGCTGTCATTGATGGCTTTATCTTCATTATAACACCACTACAGGGAAAAGATGCACATAGGAAAAGAGATTGTGCCGCAGATTACAATGATGGATTTTTCGTAGTTAATACTAGAGAATTCGTTTCTCTCACGCTAGCCCTATGGATCTCAAACTTTCACCATTGGGTTTTGGCTTATTCTATAGGTTATTGAGTGGTGCTTATCAAGGTTTCTGTCATAGCTTCCCCCCTCTCCCGTTTTTTAGCCTTTTGACTTGCTACACATATGGTTTTCATAATAGTATAAGCAAGATTTGAAAATTTTGGAATGAAAAACGTGAGATAGAGAATGGAGGACATTCATGGTATTTTTCTATGTTTTTCACAAGGGCAGTGCACTTTTATGGCAATTTTTTTTGTCATAATATTTTAACAATTTTATATTTTTTGTGAACAATTTAAATTTGTAACTAGAAATTGTTACGAATCTATGTTTTTGTTGCCGAACCATCAATCATATAATAAACACTTATTCTCTCTTTCATCAGCCCAACATAAAGAAACACTTGCATAAATTTGCCATATCAATTTACAAAGCAAAAATGAAACGGATTCCATTACTTGATAGAATTTGACTCAGCAAATTTGACAAAGGTAGTAAAACATCACATAATTACATCTAATTTAATCAATAATAAAAGAAAAGAAGCTCTGATATATTTGTACAAAGACACAGAGAATATTAAATGAAAAAGTTCATTAAACGAAAATACTCATCACATACACCTAGTTAATCCTTTCATTAGGGGCGGATCGATGACATAAAACAACCCTTAACTTTAGTAAAACCAAACTTGCAAAAGCAACATATGCTAATTTGAGCATCCCTGGAACAAGCATCACTACTCATGACATCAAGAATATTAATGTAAGAAGTCCTTGGTTACAACATCCCTTCCTCACAAACACCTTATGTCTAATTATAGCAATATGATTCAATTCAAAAGAAACTTTTATAATGTTTTTTCTTAAAAGAGATGCACAAATTAAATTAGCATGAATTTCTAGAACATGTACTACATCATTAAGAGTAAGAATATTTCAAGAGAGCTTTAATATTATTTTCCTTGTTCCTAAAACTTGCGCTTGCCTGGAGTCAACCATATAGATAGTGTCATTACCATTCCCAATAGGAGCATACGAATTGAAAGCACTTTTGTTTCCATATATGTTTCTACTAGTCCTATAATCAACAACCCAGTCCACCATGTTAGTAGCCATGTTCACTTATGATATAAATACTATAATAACATCCCCTGCTTCAACCAAATTTGTATGAGGATGAGCAAGTTCGTCACTTCCCTTTCTATGTCATATGTCTAGGTTTGTCAAACACATAGCATACCCTTCTTTTCTTAAAAGTTGGATTAGTAGAAGTCTTCTAAAAATTATGCGATCTATTGTGATACCTCTTCAAAACCTTTTTTCTTGTCTTTATATTGATATCTCCCTTGGTCACATAGTCAACTAGTTTTGTTTTTTATGACACCTCTTTTACCTTTGCCTCCATCGATTGATTGCGATTGCGCTGTTCAATAGCTATATGTGTTAAGTGTTACCACCTCTTGTAAAGTTATCTTCTTGTTGTTGTGTTTAGATGTTACTTGAAAGTCTTCCAAGATTCAGGTAGCTTATCAATAAGCATCTAGCTACAAATACTTCCTATAGTTTAATCTTCTCATTTTTAGATCTTCTAGTGCCTTTTCATAATGGTTGATATGTGACTTGATGTCCTCTCCATCATTCATCTGAAAAGCCAACAAATTTCCAGTTGCGAATTTTTGATTCCCCACATTCTCAAGTGTATGTTTTTTTATTTATTGATTCCCAAGTGTCCTTAGTCTTCTTATAAGGACTACACACATAAAAAAGTCAGTTGCTAAGTCAATAAGTATAGCATGCATATAGATCTTATTTGCATGCTTCATGTCTTTAGTTTGCTCTCATACTCATGGGCTACTTTGTTGGATGGTTTGTGCTTGATCTAAAATTATTGTACTTTATATGCCCCTTTTACCTAATTTTAGCTTATAATATAATGCTGTACATGTTTACTTGTTTTAATTCCTTTTATAGGTGATAAGTTAACCAAACAAGAAGCAGGAAACTTTAGCTCAAAAGGCCATCAAAAGGCAGAAATATAGTGATCAGGTGAAGTATGAATTCACCATAGGGATCTCCCACGATAACATACTTGGTTAAACTAGGTTAACCCTCAAGTTTTTGCCTTGGCCATGTCACCTGGCATGATGCCAAGGGCCTTTGGCCATATTAAGTATGCTGTAGTTCCCATTTTTGTTGGTTAATCAGAAGTTGACATGGGTAGCTAATGGCACCTGACACGAGCCATGTCACAACAATGTTTGGGGTCTATAAAAGCAGTTTGGGCTAATTACTTAGAGAAAACTTCTAAGCATGAGTTTTCAAGGTTTAGTGTTAAGGGGAGGTTTGCCACCTAAATCCCATTAAGCAGAAGTAAATTAGGTTAATTTATTATAGACTAGTGGACATTATATTTAAAACTTGTAATTTTAGAGCATCCCAGCATCAATTATGACTAAGTTTCCTCTTTCTCTCTTTCCATCTATGTTTTATGCTTGTTATCTTGCTAGATTAGTGTTAATTTATATCATGTTTAGTTTAAATGTTTGTTTGTTTTATGACTTATTGTTCATTAGATAGATTAATCTATACTAGATTAATTTTATTTCTCTATTTCATGCTTCTTAGTTCAATTGTTGATTTTGCTTATCTTGGTTTTATAGTGCTTTTTTTCAACGATTAGTAGCTCAATTTTGTTCGTTAGCATTGTGATTAACTCTTTGATAGCTAATAGGTCTTGTATTAGGCCCAACTACACCTAGTCTATGCTTACAATTTAGTGTTTCTCTCATGCCTGTCAAGTATTTGATAAAATGCTTGAAAGAACTTACATTTGTATTTTTCGCCGGTTGATTTACATTGAAAGATAGGTCAATTTGCAAGCATAGGGGAGAGACTAGCCAGGATTTGGACATAAAAATAGCTTGAAACTTAACTGATGCAGATCAAGAGCAAGTTCAAGCTATTCAACCCGAGGGAAAGGGCTCATTGCTCACTGGTCCTCTTAAGGGTCAACTCTATGGAAGAAAACAATACAACTTTGATGCTTTCCTAGGGAGCTCCTTGCTATGTTGGATACCCCAAGTTTAGTGCATTTTGGTTGTTCCAACAGTTACAGGTGAATTATTTTCAGTCAAGGAGCATCACCCTTTTTTGGATAGCAACCTAGGTCATTTGTTAGCACTTAATTCAGCTATTAAATGATAAAGATTGCTTGACTTTCACTCAAATAGCCAGCATTCAGTCCAGCAGCAGTAGTAGATCAGCTACAGCAGTAGCAGTTTCAAGAGGGATATTTTGCCTCTAACTTGGACTTGAAAATGTCTCTAAATATTTATGAAGTTCGGTCCTAAAGTTACGAATCACATCACCTAGCATCAGCTTTTCACCAGCACAAACATTTTGGAAATACCCTTTGATCGAATGGATTTCAACGTGCTGTACTTTGCTGACCAACCTGCCTAAGCTCGATGTAAGGAAATGCAAATCACCTTCAAATCCATCATTAGCAGTCCTTGGGAGGGACACCTTAGTAATGGAGATTAGCAAGGGCATTAGGTGTTAAAGATCAAAGATTAACTACTATTTTAGGCAGTTTGTATTCAAACTAATTTAGCTGCTTCTATTTTAAGCTAGTTTCTAGTTTAGCTGTTGATTTTGTATGAAAGGCTAAGTATATAAGCCTTATTCATTATTGTAAGCATCAGATGATGACATATGAAAGACCTCAGTTCCTGGTTTAAGTAATCTCTCTCAAATCTCTCTAAACGTTATCCTGTTTGGTGGTGTTTAGTGGTGGGTTCTTTATCTGATCTTTTGGTGCCTTAGCTTTAGGAAGGTTAGTGGTGAACTCCTTCAGTCTTGGTTTGTGGTGTCCACATTTATCCCAGGACAAATTGTTCCATGTTGAGTTGCTAGGTTTGGTTCATGACCAAGCTTACTGATTCAGCATACATCACTTGCTAGCTCCAAAGTTGCTATTCTCAGGGTCTAACTGGGCCAACCCCATAAAATTATGTGGTTAGACCAACTAAACTAGCCTATGATCCCTGAAACAGGGCTTGTATGGTTTTCGATGGTGCAGCCAACTATCTCTAATTGCGGCATAGCTTTGGTAGGTTAGGACATGTCTCAACCTGTTGGTCTGTTAATTGGCCAAATCACAATCCCATCCTCCTTTTTATTACTTTCTTATCTTAGTTTAATTTTCACTCATAAACCCTTGATCGCCTAGCTTAAGACATGATCCTAGGATAACTTGCATTCATCAGCCTCTTACAACTACGTCGTGTGCTTGCATTACAAATTATAAAGTTCAATTCTTCCTATCAGTTTGAAATCTTTTGAAAGAGCGAAGGCTAACCCCAATACATCTAAGACCCGAGAGAATTTTTCTTGCCATCTCTTCAAGTGAACGCTATTGAAGGAGTCAATTTTTAAGGTGTTAGGAGATGGTTTAGTGGTAAGGAATGATGTGGAATTCATGACAAAAACTAGGGTGCTGCACTTAAGATTGTTGGAAAATTTTAAGAATAATGTTGTTACAAAATTATAAATGAGGCTAGAGAGGAATGATATCTTCTCAGGCATTTGTGACACTGCCCGTAAGGGTAGGTTCTGCTCCTCTTGAGTATTAACTTTAGCGAAAATGCCTCTGGTAATAGCGGTTTTGGGATTTCGAGCACCCAAAACCATTTTTTGGGGGTTATCAATTCACGAATTGGGGTTTCAAATAGCCGAAAACTTGTAAAAAGATTTTTTTAGCCAAAAAAACACTTAGTAAGCAAACAAACTCTATTGCTTATTCCTTTATAGGCAGCCACCTATCAGTTGACTCTTTCAAACTCTCTTTCTTTCCTCTCTATCTCTCCTCTTGAATCTCTACCTCCCCCTACAGTTAGATTCCCAACTTGCATGCTGCCTGCTCATGCTCAACTGCATCTATCGACGACAAGCCTGCTGTGGCGCTAACCTCTCTATACTTCTCCTCCTCCTTCCTATTCTTCCTCATCTAATGACCCCTTCCTCGTTTCCTGCTTAAAGAGTATTTCTTGCTAAATTTTAGTTTTTAAATTTAATTTGTAAGTTTTTTTTTTAATTCTAGTAGAATTCTTGCTAAATGCTGATGGTTCGTTCATTCAGAGAGTGGGATCTAAGTGCATTTTATGTAGTTAGAGATGCATTGAGAAGTATTAAAAGTAAAATGCAATGCAGTTGCTACTGATCTTTCGTATGAAATGTCAAGGGTTTTGGTGCTAATTGTTGTGATTTGCGATTTATTTTACGATTGCTTGACAACTACTTGTATTGATGTGTTCACAGTTCATTTTTTAAAATGCCTTCAACTCTTTGCTATTGTAAATTTCGACTAATTGGATACCAGGAAACCCAAACCAAAAACTTCAGTTATCCGAAATTATCGGTTGGATTTTGTTTCGAGATATGACCGGTCCAAAATGCTGTTTACTCGAACTGAAATCCATTTGGTTTAGGTATCCAAACTGTGAACACCCCTATTGGGCAGCCACCCTTCTAAGGTACAATAGACGCTTTTGAACCGTGTCCATTCACGAGTCAGATAACAGGAATGACGTAGTGAATTGGTGTGACCAAGAGAAACATCGATTTTTATAACGTTAATAATTTATCAAAGAAGGAAGGAAAAAAACTTGTTGTGTGCTCTCTCCCCAGTTGTCAGTGAAGAATTTAATTCATAGCGGTAAGAATATAGCGTTGTTAGACAAAATACAATAACAACAACAACACCTCCCAGTGTGAGTCCTACTTTCGCGGGATCTAGGGAGATCCAGATATAGGCAATTTTACCTCTACCGGCATCTCTGCCCGTGGAGATGCTGAATCTAAGAGACCCATAAAATAAGATTTTGTGAAAATATTTTATAGAAGAAGGATTTTGTGAAAACACTTAATGGAAAAACTAAGAATACGCAGCAAGGAATAAACTAAGAAATATTAATAAATCAGATGGCTATAACTATGTAAGTATAAGTACAACATAGCATAAGAAGATACTATACCTTAACAAACCGAGGTAGACAAACAATGTCTCTTCCCAAATGTACGTACTACCTGTATACAAATACGATACAAAAAAAAACCACAATCAAACTACCCTACTGCCACCGAAAAACTACAACTAAATCAGGTGGCCAACTCTCTGTTGTCTAAGATCCTAATCCCATCCGGCCATAATCTCCTATCATGTGCCATATCCTCTGTCAATCCTACAGCTTTCAAGTCCTCTCTAATCACCTCGTCCAAACTCTTCTTAGGTCGTCCCCTCCCTCTTTTACCTTCGGGAATTTCAGTCCTCTCACAACTCCTCACTGGAGCGTCAACACTCCTTCTTTTCACATGGCCAAACCATCTGAGTCTTATTTCTCTCATCTTATCTTTGATGGGAGCTGCTTTAACTACGTCTCTGATTACTCTATTCCTAATTCTATCAATTCTCGTATAACCACATATCCACCTGATCATCCTCAGCTCTACTACCATCAACCTTTGAACTTGTACCGTTTTTATAGGCCAACTCTCTGATCTATACAGTACAGTAGGCCTAATTACCATACGATAAACTTTGTCTTTTAATCTAGCAGACATCTTCTTATCACATAACACATCTGACGCATACTTTCATTTTTGCCAACCACTTTTATGCACTGGTTAATATCTTCATCAATATCCTCATTTTATTGAATGACCAAGCCTAAATATTTAAACTTCTCAACATTTGGTATCGTCATCCCATCAATGGTGACTTCTCCCCCCATATCTTCCCTTCCACTAAAATAACAATTTAGGTATTCAGTTTTCGATCTACTTACTCTAAAGTCTTTAGATTCCAATGCATGTCACCATTGCTCCAACTTGTCATCAACCCCCTCTCTGGTCTCATCAATAAGAACAATGTCATCTAGGAATAACATACACCATGATGGCTCATCTTGAATTCCTTTTGTAAGTTCATCCATAAATAGAGTGAAAAGGAAAGGGGCTTAAAGCAGAACCCTGATACGGGCCCATACCAAACGTAGAAGTCATTGGTAGCCTCTCATGGTGTCCTACCACTCACCCTACCTCCCTCGTACATATCCTTAATGACTTGAATATACACAGGTGACATGCCTTTCTTTTCCAAGCATCTTCATAATAATTCACGTGAAACTCTATCATATGCTTTTTTCAGGCCACTAAACACCATATAAAGATCTACTTTTCTATCTTTGTACAATCCAATGAGCCTTCTAAGGAGGTAGATCACCTTTATGATCGACCTGCCAGGCATAAAACCAAATTGGTTCTCTGTCGAAGTATCCTTCCGCAACCTTCTTTCAATCACCATCTCGCATAACTTCATAGTGTGACTGAGTAACTTTATACCCCTACTAATTTTTTACCTGTGCGTTACATGATGGATATTACCTCTTGGTTGATAAGTTTCAGTATCTTATTGTATATGCTGTTATTGGTGTTATACCATACTGAGTTCTATGGATTTGATGGTAGCGCTTTTTTTCTAACTTTAACTCATATGAAGTCAGCTTGATTATATGTGCCTGAATTTTAGATGTGCGCGCAGTCTATCTTTTTTAATCCTGTTAGTCAAGAAGTTTTTAATTTTTTTTGTTTTAAAATATTATGTGGTTTGACGCTGCGTAATATTTTTTAAGTTTAAAATAATTTTGTAAAATAATTATATTGACAGTGGGAGCAAAGGAAAACCATAATAATTTTAGTAATTTAATTTTGTCTTTCTTAAACTTGGACTTTATTTTTAAAAATGCATGATACAGTAATGTGAAATGTAATGTATGAAAAGTAATTCTAATATGAAATGTTTAATAATGCATCAGATTTGTCGTCTTCGATATCTATTAGTCGCCAACTTCCGTTCTCAAATTAAATAGCCTGCAAAAGTAACATATATTATACTAAGTTAGGTTTTGATTTATCATTTGTTCATAACTACTTGTCATCAACGATGTATTGTTAAATGCATGTAATGATTTTTAACATGCTTATACATTTAGTTAAAAAATACACGATAATATTTTTGTATTAATTTGTAATTACCTACAGAAACACATTTCAATTATGG
>NCQT01072512.1:7092-17523 GCA_002740465.1 Stenocereus thurberi
TTTAGGTAATTTAGGGTTAGGTTAGGTTTAATTTCAGCTTTAGGTCTTAGCTTTAGTTTTAATTACGTCTTCATTTTCAGTCATTCGAAATTTAGGGTTGTTCTTGCTTGGATTTCGGTCTACTTTAGCTTCGAATTCATGTAATTAGGTTAGATTTTGTTAATTCTAGGCTGTAATTGCAAGGACAGTGTGAAATTTTCAAGAGTTAGGCTTGGTTTGAGGTTGATTGAGGTACTCATTCAAGGCCCTATTTATAGGCTCCTCGATTTTAGCACACCTCTGTTTATGCATTGTCAATTCTGTTTGAGTGTACTGGTATGTCGATTTTCACCATGCCCTACTGGTTCGTTTTCCTCTTCTTTGTTTAGGTAGATTTCGATTGCGTTATTTGCTTGATTGTTTGGTTACTTTGGTGCTATGTTGTTAGAAATGAGAAATTGAGCTTGGAACATTAAGTGATATTGGATTGTCATTGGAAGTGGATTGCATTGCTTTAGCCTCTGATCTATCATGATATCCCTCTCCCTTGTTGTCGATATTTGCCTTGGCTGATATGTTTACTCTAGTTCTGTTAATTTGGCTGGATGCTGCTCAAGTTCGATTCTATTGGTTTAGTTGAGTTAGCATGGCAAATTTCGGAATTGGTAAATTGCATATGTCTGAGCTTTTCGTTTGTGTCTTTGAGGTGATGCTTGAGTGAGATTTTTAGTTAAGTTTTGAAGTTTTAGTTGATTTAGTAGTTTGGGTGAATTAGTTGATTTAGTAGTTTAGGTGATTTAGTTGATTTTAGGAGTTGGTTGATTAGTTTATTTGAGTAGTTAAGTCGATTTGGTTCGAATGGCTTTGTTGAGTACTTTGGTTTTGAATGGTTTTGATTGTTCGAAGGATTTGGTTTGGTTTGGTTGGTTGAATGTGTTTCGTAGCTTGGTGGATTACTTAGATGTTATGATGGTTATTTCTTCAAATTATTGGCTTAGTTCTTTTCGTTGAGGTCCTATTAATTGCTTAGTTAAAATTTTCTAAGTCAAGCATTTCCTTAGGTATAGGTAATGTTAGTTTTAGGAATTTCAATGACCTAAATCTTTTCTGTTATCCCTGAGGACACAACTCTCAAGGACTACAGCAAAAGTTGTACGCTTGCGGCCCTTTTTATTTGCGCTCAAAATTACCCAACAAGTTTTTGACGCCGTTACCGAGGACAACAGCATGAGATTGGGTCATGTTCTTAGCTCCTTTCTTATTCGTTGCTTTGCTTTGCTTTGTTTATTTCTTTCTTAGTTGTGATTTGTTAGTTGTGATTTGTTTAGTTGATTTGTTTGCTCATTTTGTCAGTTTATTATTAGGTTACATGGATCTCATTTTATTGTCGTATCGATTGTCACTTAGCTCAGTTATTTCTTGATGTTTAGAAGAATCCAAAAAAATTAGAAAAGCTAAAAAAAAAAAACCTTCAAAAATCACAAAAAAAGGAAAAGCTTAAAATTGAAAAAAAATTTAGAAAAACTTGAAAACCACAAAAAAATTTTGAAAATCCAAAAACCGTCAAAAAATTTAAAAAATTGAAGACCCCTAAAAATTGAAAAATTCTAAAAACTTTAAAAACTTCGAATGCTAGTTTTCCATTTCCCGCAATATGAGCACAAACCTTTTTAGAGTTATTCTTCAAGGCTTCATGATTATCATGCTCAACTAAATCACAATTTTTAAAAGTGGGAAATTTGTACGGTCATTGCTGTGCATTTAAATGTTGAGTTAAGGTGTTATGTGGAGTCAATTTGTCCTGGAGGTTTAATAGAATTATTATCTAAAACTCAAAATAAAGTTTGGGATTTCTCTGAAAAATTAGCTTAGGAAACCTATGCGTTTGAACAAGCTAACGAAGCTTTTAAATACCCAACTCATGTAGAGTATGATTTTCAGGCTAATTCTTACACTTCAGACCACTTTATGAGTTCATATGACCCATCTAATTCTTGTGTACCTCCTGTTTTGTATGACTATTGTGAATCTCTTGATCATGATGCTTATGCTTGTCCTTATCGTGCTTATGTTGATGCTACATGTGCAAGTTTTGAAAAGAAGATTAATGAATTGATTGATCAAATGATAGAGACAATGAAAGTGAGAATTGCTGCATGTTCTCAATGTTTTAACCAAAATAAGGAGACCTATAGTGAGATTGATTCTAGTTTAGGATCTCCTAAACCTAACATTAATCTCTATGATGATTTTGAACCCTCTTATTCTGCTAGGCCTAATTTGAATGAATACATGTGTTTGCCTAATCTAGAACAAGAGAGTGACCTCCCTTCTCTCTATCAACAGACCTTGCATCCCTCACTAGCTCACCCAAGGATGTCACTGAAGATATCTTAGTTTATGTCGACCTATCCACCACTTTGAATGACTTTTGTGAATTTGAGGTGAGTGAACAATTTTATACTGTTAGTGAGTTAGATATAACCATCACACCTGAAGTTAAGCCTCATGATTTAGATGATTCAAAAGCTATTTCATAGGAGTTATGTGATGAGGTAACTAAACTCACTATTTTGGACTTTGATGATGATATTGTTTATGTAGAATCTGAATCTTTTTCATATGGGTTGGATGTTACTAAAGTTCTTGATGTGGGTGTTCATGTCAAATATGAATCATTCTCTTTTGATTCCATCATTCCTGATCTTCTTTTTGAATTAGATGATAATATTCTGTCTGTGGAATACGAATCTTTTTGTGAGTTTGATATCCATTGAAGTTCTGATGATGGTCTTTGTGCTGATCATGAGTCCTTCTCTTTTGATCCCATCCAAAATGACTTCCTGTTTGAATATTGCGAGTCTGAATTTATTGAGTCTGAGATCATTGCCACTAAGAATTTTGCTTTAGGCCAGACTCATACGCATGTTGGACTTAACAGAATTGTAAATCTTGCACCCATTCTTTTGCCTAGATTGCTCGTTCATACTGATATAGTTTCTAGGCCAATGGCCTCAATACTAGCTTGTTCTGAGTATGTTCATTTCCTTTCTAATTGGGCCTAACTGTTTGATAAGTTGAAGCGGGCCCTTACTTGTGATTTATTGGCTATGTGGATGTACTCTTTCTGATTCCAACTCACTGCCTTTCACTGTTGTTATATTATCGAGAGTTGGGCATCTTTGTTTGATAAGCTGTTATGTGCTTTAATAAGTTTTGATTTGAGTGGTCGTTTTTAGGTTATTATGGAGTGACTAATGCTCCATAAGCCTCATTTGCATAATCTTCGTGAGGCATAGTTTAGGTACAACCTGTATCCTACCTGGTATGATTGTTCCACCCTCCCTTCTTCTTTTTCATTTCTTTTCTTTCTTTTTTGTACTTAGTTGTGAATATTTAGTACTGTGAATATACAGGTGATCAATCTTGAGGAGCAATTTGGAATTTGTTGAGCCATATGGGCTATAATCACTCTTGGTTATGTTCTGATTTTGTGAATACTTGTTAGTTACGGATATCTAGGGTTGTTTTTATGTTTCAATTTGCTTTGTTGCTTTAGTTTGGTGAGTTTTGGTTTTTCTTTGCTTTAGTTTTTGTTTGATAGTTTCTTTTTGTTTCCTTTTTGGTGTTTTAGTGTTTTTGTTTTTGTTTTGTATTTAATTGTTCTTTCTTTTGTATTTTGTTTTGTTTTAGGTTTCTTTTGATTTAGGTTGGTGTTTAGTAGGTCCTTGGTTTTGGTCTAGTTTTGTTTAGTTTCATTTAGTTTTGATTTTGTTTTTGGTTTTGGCTTTGTTCTTGTTTTAGAATTGGTTTTTAGTTTTGGCTTTCTTTTGTGATTTTGTTTTTCTTGGTTTTTGTAAATATGTGTGTTTCCTTTGGTTTTAGTTTTGGTTTTCATTTGCATTTAGGTGATTTTGTGTTTTTTTTTTTTTGATTTTGATTTTGGTCGTGCCCTAGTTTGTATATATTTGTGATTTAATATGGTTTTGTGGTTGTATAACTTATGGGCTTGCTTTTTAGTGCCTTAGTTCCCACAGTGAGGACATTGTGAAGTTTTGGTGTGGGGCTGAGGTGCCCTTTTTTTTTTGGAAAAATCCTAAAAGATTTTGGTTTTGTTTTTGGGAATGTTTGTACTCTATCTGATTAGCTTAAATCCCCTGTGCATTGATTATTAGCTTGTATATAAATAGGATGTGCATGATGGATCTCCAACCTCAGTGTGGCATTCTAAGCCGTAATTCTAATTCTAGTTGTTCATTATAGATTGTGTAATTCAGTCCTTGTTTATTCCTTTATCGTTATCTTTAGGTTTTAGGTTTCCACGAATGATTCTCTCACTTGCTTGTGACACGATTACTCTGAAAAAATTAAAAAAAGTGTATGATGAATAAAGAGAAAGAAAAAAAAAGATGTAATAAAATTTGGAATGACAAGTATTCCTTTGAGGCATGCGCTACTGGCCGTTACCCTTTGAGGCACGTGCTACTGGGTGTTACCCTTTGAAGCAATATTGCCACTGGAAAAGCTTGCTTCCAAAGTCAGTATGATAATAATGTAGTTATATCAGCCAAGTGGGATTGAGTCTAATTTTGGTAAATCTAAGTCTTGTGATGATGATACACTTGCACACGAGCACCGGGATGGATTTAGAATCTTGATGTATAATGGGGTGAAAAATCAGTGCTTTGATGTAATTTAGGAGGTAGAGGGCTTTGAAGTATATTCTGTGCATATGCAAGTCAATCACTTGGTTACATGGATGATTTAGCTAATTAGAATGTGTCCATATCTTTCCCCAATTCTACTCATATTAGCTTTGAAAAAAAAAATCAAAAAGATTTTTCTTTATTTTTGAAATAAATTTTTGTGGGTAGTTCACTTGAAAACCCTCATGAGACCTCACCCTTCCACTTGGAAGACCAAGGGGCTTAAAGTGCTTATTGCATACGCTAAATGCAACTATGATTCCTATGATAGTGAGCTAGGATTTTCTTTTTCTTACTTTTTATTTTCTTAGTTTAGATATTTTACTCGAGGACGAGCAAAATCTTGGTGTGGGGGTATTTGTTCGTGCCAAAAATGTGTCACTTTAAGGTACTTTTACACCTATTTTATGCTCTTATAATCGTATTTTTAGGGTTTTTTATTTGATTTTAATTTGTTTCGTAGGTTTTGAATAATTACCGTAAAAATGCGAGAAAAACGATAAAAAATGTCGGGAGATGAAAAACTGGGCGAGATTGACCTGACCCAATTCCTTATAGACACTAGGGATTTGTTTCGCCTACTAAAGTTATGGATCAATGGAATAAAATATGCACTTGATCTATATTGGGAAATTAAA
The DNA here is from genome assembly GCA_002740465.1 of Stenocereus thurberi. Taxonomy (NCBI): domain Eukaryota; kingdom Viridiplantae; phylum Streptophyta; class Magnoliopsida; order Caryophyllales; family Cactaceae; genus Stenocereus; species Stenocereus thurberi. Next base: position 12,416 of record NCQT01072512.1, read on the forward strand.
AGGGGTGCAATCGTATTTAGAATTCAATCTTTTCTTTCGAAATAAACTAAATTGCCTAAACTAATAAATTGTCGTTCTTTCAAATGTCTTTGTTTTGTCTAAGTTATGAATTTTTGATGGCCAAGTTTCCCCTTAATAAGAAAGTCTTTCTTAAGTATGCTAAATTCCTCTTAGCAAGTAAATCTTTCTCAAGTATTGCTAAGTCAAATCCTATCTAGTCGATCAAATAGCAAATTTCACCTTTCAGTCCTTCACTTAACTATTTAGAATTAGGAAATAAATTTTGTCAAAATTCACTCACACCAATCTTACACACAAGATAGAATTCAACCAATTCCAATCAAGAACAAGCACAATTAAATAAAAATTAGAGACTCCAACATCAATACCTGGCTAACAATCCCTTAGATTGAGAAAAGTACTCACACATATTTAAAATAACAACAACTAAACAAAGTTTGAGAAAAGAAAACTTAGCATAATTGGAGATCCTCCAAGGGTTTCCCAACTTTGCAAGGGCTCCAACTCTTCACAACTTTCACTCTTAAACTCAAAACTAACTAAGAAATCTAAAACTAAACTAAGAAAATGGAAAATAATGGAAGAGATTAGAGAAATAGGAGTTCTCTTTTATTGTGTGTCTCCTCAATCTGCTGCAAAATGGCTCTATTTAAAGAAGAACGTGATCAACGTCAGCCATGCGATTAAGGAAAACGAAGAAACTTACAGTTATGGCCTCACCACAGATCATGGCCTTCACTATAGACCGTCCGTAGTGAGCTCTGTCTCGACATTCTTCTATTCTTTGTTCCTTCCATGGGCATAGTGACTTGGGGTTATCCATGGGGGTTCAAGCTACACTCGTATAGGGGTTAACTCTAGGGTAAAATGGTCCAAAAACCTTTAAAATATAGGAAAGATGAGCATAAAACAGAAAAAGGAGTGCATAATATAGCATAAAACACATAATTCTTCTTATCAAAATAGAGTAAACTTTAAGGACTTATCAAAAGCCCAGCTTGAACACNNNNACAGAGCCAACAATAACCACTAAACCTTCTGCCTTCTGCCAACAATAGAATTTGTCCTTTGATTACCAACGAGATAGAGGGGGTAAGGACTTAGTCTTTAAGGTTAGGGATAGGTTCTCAAAGATAGCTCATTTCATAGCTTATGCAAAAACAAATGATGCCACTTAGGTTGTTGAACTCTACTTTAAGGAAGTCATGAGGCTTCACGGTGTCACTAGATCAATTGTTTCATGCAGGGATACCAAATTCTTTAGCCATTTCTAGATTACTCTATCTAGGAAAAACTCCAAGTTCAACACCATCTATCATCCCCAAACTGATGGCTAGACTAAAGTTACCAATAGAACTCTGGGGGCAATCCTAAGGGTGTTGATCATAACTCAAGCCAAAGCTTGGGGTCTCTTGCTGCCTTATGTGGAGTTTGCATATAACAGAGCCCCACATAAGAACACCAGTACAACTCCATTTAAGAAAGTTTATAGGATTAATCCTCTCAACCCAAGAGATATAGTCCCAAGAGCAATTGAAGGGAAGCCCAGTGCGGATGCTCAGAAAAGGGTCAGGAAATCTAGGAACTACATGCCAAAGTGAGAGAAATGATTGAAAGAAGCAATGCTAGTTACCAATCGCAGGCAAACAAACATAGAAAGAATATTGCGTTTGATGAACGTTATATTTGCACAGGATTTTATAAGTGTTTGGGAATCATTTCTGGGGATTAATGTGCTTAATTATATGATTTATGCCCCTATTTCTTCTGTTATTCTTAGTTTCACTTGTTTAAGAAGTGTTTATAGATTTTAATCTTTTAAACCCAAAGCATGTTGGTAGAATAAAGATTTTGATGCCTTGTAGATTAAAGAAGATAACAAAAGAGGTCCAAAGATGCCCAATGGCTAGTACCACAGTTCAGAAAGATCCAGGAGAAGCAGCGATATAAAAAAGAAAGGGGACCATCAGAACCAGGAGCCATTGCAGCCTGATCGTGGTAGGGGCCAGGTCTGTGGTGGGCCCCATAGCTAGACCATGGTTTTCCCTCTCCCTCATGGCTGCTTGGTTTTTCCACGAATGTTCGGTTCTTGAGTGTTTTGACGGGTAGCAATCTTGAATTCAACGATAAAAGCTCATTTTACATGCTTCATTGGGCATCTAATTCCATCATCTATCATCATCTTCCATCCTCATTTTACCATTAGAAGAGAGTTGAAGAATAAAGGAGTAAAGATCAAGTGACTGTTTGAAGGCTTTTGAGTGGATTGAAAGATCATATCCGGGCTATGTGAATAAGCTTTTCTTTCCTTCTCTTTTCATTTGGCTTCTCTTCAGTTTAGATTAATATGCTATATATGTTTGCTTTGTTAATTCAATCATGAGTGAGTAGATTTCTTAATCTAGGGGCTGTAAAGCCGAGCCGATGTTGTTGATTTTGCTAGTTTAATCTTTGTACACTTTGAATACTTGCTTGGTTGTTTCAATCTAGTTTTTGAATCTTGATTGCATTGTGAGATTTTCGATGGCCTTCTTGGATGTACATTAGATGCTAGATCGAGGTACTGAAAAGTGAAGATCGACATCGGAAAACTTGGACTAAACATAGGTTAATAATTACTTGAGAAAGTGTTATGAGTTGAGTAGTATTGAGATAATTATATTCTTAAACTTGATTCAATTAGGACCTATAAGAATTTTCAATTGATTTGACTAAGTTGATTCACTATATTTTGAAATAAATTTGTGAATTTTCTTAACATTATCGACCATTGACATCAATCGGTATAAAGAATATTGCTTATTAGACTAGTATATTGACACATAGTTACGCAATGTTTCCCCTAGATATGTTTTAGCCATTGAATTCATCCCTAGTTATCTAATGATTGCTAGAGAAAATGTAAATTAGTTTCTTGGATTTCGTGTAGCAAACTTTTAAAGGAAAACTTAGTGATTCAATCTAATCTTCGAGGGAACGAACTTGATCTATATTAGAATACCCGTGCATTTGCGATGGCGATCAAGTTTTTAGCGTCATTACCTGGGACTTGATTTAGATATTGAGGTTCCATTATAAAGCTCAGCTGTGCATTTTTCTTTTCTTTTGTTTTTCCATTTTACTTCTTTTGCTGCGTTGTGGTTTTGTTTTGTGCAGGTTACTTCCTTTTTACGCATAAGTGCCCTGGCCCTAGAGCACTCTTCGAGTTTGACCCTGGGATTAAGCTAACATTTCATAGACTAAAGAAGCAACAAAAGTTGGAAGAGGAGGAAAAGGAGGCAACCCCAACCCTAGGATATCGGGAGAAAATGAGGAAAGGAGGAGCCTTCGGAACTATGTCCCTCATGGAGTCAATGGCCTCATCGCAAGCATCACTACGCCACCTGTGAGCACCAATAATTTTGAGCTGAAGGCAATACTAATTTCCATGGTGCAACAACCCCAATTTGGCCGCATCCCCATGGAGGATCCCAGTTTGCACCTTTCGATTTTTCTAGAGGTGTGCAATACCTTGAAGATCAATGGAGCCTCTAGTAATGTGACTCGCCTCTATTTGTTTCCCTTTCTCTTATGGACAAAGCAAGGGCATGGCTTTACTCTTTGTCATCGGGATCCATCACCATTTGGGATGAGCTTAACAAGGCATTTCTCTCCAAGTTCGAGCTTAAGAAATCAAATTACATCATTTATCTGACAGGAGTATGAGTCCCTATATGAAGCATGGGAGTAGTTTAGGGACTTTTAAGGTTGTACCCACATTATGGTCGTCCAAAATGGATGATTGTGCAAGCGTTCTACAATAGAGCCACACATGCCATGATGTTCATGATACATGTTGCAACGGGAGGAACATTGATGAACAAGACGGAGGAAGAAGCATACAACCTCATTGAGGACATCGCGCTCAATAGTCACCAATGGTCCAATGACAGGACTCCTTCCAAGAAGCCTGGAGGTGAATTTCATGTTGATGCTTTAACTTTACTTATCGCTAAAATGGATGTCATGACTAAAAGACCCGATTGTTTAAATGTTAATGTGATGAATGCATGTGCCCCCTCCCTTCCTTGTGATAGTTGTGAATCTTTTGGCCATGTAACTTTGAGTTGGTAAGTTGGGAGTCTTTTTGCCCAATCCTCTAGTGACCAAGTTACATATGTCAATAACGTACAACCTAGGCTGAACCATGACCCATATTCTAACACCTTCAATCCTAGTTGTAAGAATCATTCCAATTTGTACTATAGGAGTGATCCTATCCCTTTTCCCCAAGCTGATGCTAGGCCTTCACCCTTCCAGGTTTTCAAAGACCTAGCTTTTCTCCACAAGCTCTACCAAATTCTAACTTAGAGATCATGATGAAGACTATAGTTTTAGCATAACAGAAGCAAGATGAGTACATTAAGCAATTAGCGTCTAAGGCTGAGATGCGTACTACTCATAATAAGATGTTGAACACTGAAATTGCCCAACAAGCTAGCTTTTCTTTAACACCTCTTGCTAGATTACCTAGCAAGCCTAAGCCTAGCCTTAGAGAGCATTACAATTGTATTATCTTGAAAAGCAGCAAACAATTAGAGGGTCCTAAAGGTGCTAGAGTTAAGGAGGATGGTGAGAAGGACCATGATGAGAGTGATAAAGTTCTACCTAACGAGGATAAACCTCAAGAAAAGAATAAAAGCTTTACATGCTAGCCATGCCTTTCCCACAAAGATTTGTTAAGGCTAAACTTGATGCCTAATTTGGGAAGTTTCTTAATGTGCTTAAAAGCTACATGTGAACGTTCCTTTCATTGATGCTTTGTCTCAAATGCCTATGCATGTCAAATTTTTGAAAGAAATTGTCTCTAAAAAGAGGAAGTTTGATGAGCATGAGATTATACCTTCAAGTGAGGAGTATACTGTTATAGTTCTAAATAAACTTCCTGGAAAGCTTAAAGATCCCAATAGCTTCTCTATTCCTTGATTAGAAATGCGAGCATTGATAGGGCTATGAGTGACCTTGGCTCAAGTGTGAGTTTGATGCCCACCAGTATTTCACCTCAATTTATGGACCATTCTTTGAAGCACCCATTAGGTTTTTGGAGG
>NCQT01072561.1:4831-15210 GCA_002740465.1 Stenocereus thurberi
AAGACCTAGCCTCAAATGCTCTAGGGAATTCTGATATTGAAAAGCACCAACTCCCCGAGAACGGTGCTAAAACTTGATGGAAAGAATTCGAGTTTTGAAATTTGTAACCCCAAGTGTAAGGATATACCATTGAGTACTCGGGGTGTCATCCACTGGCAGTTGGGTTTCAAGTACTGGTTAGGTTGAGTGTTTCAACCCAGGCCGAGTGAAAGGAGCGAGAAAAACAAGCTGTGCTAAACTAACGAACATAAAAGAAAGGAGTTTGGAATTACCATTTGGCCAATTAATGAGCTAAGTAGTTTAGATGAGTCCTAACCTATCCAACCTACGCCAACAATTAGGGATGGTCGGTTACACCATGTAAGACCACCCAAGCCTCTCTCGAGGGTCATGGGCTAGTCTAATTGGCCTAACCACCTATTTTTTGGGCTTAGCCAAATTAGACCACAAGGATAGCAACCCACGGACCTAGCTAGTATCGGGACAAATTTTCATGTCCCAACCCTAGTCATTCTCTCTCCTATACTAGCTAGTTGACCTCAACTACCCAATGATAACAATGAAAGTTCTCTCAAGCATTTCATTGAACATGTGGCGGGCGTGAGAGAAAACTCTATGTTCTAAGTATAAGTTGGGTGTGGTTATGCCTAATCCTAGTTTAATTAGCTATCAAGAGGCTAATCATAATCTAAGCCAACATAAATTAATCACTAATCAAGACAAAATATAATTAAATGTAATTATAACCAAGAACATAAACATAAATTCAAACAACTAGCAAGGAAATTAAAGCAAAAAGAAAATCTAACAAACTAATAAGCTTGAATTTAACAACAACAACTAACATTTAACTAACCAATATAAAGCAAAACCACAAATCAAACATAATTACGACAAGAACAAAACATACAAAAATAGAGAGAGAAAGAGAAGAGGAAACTTAAGCTAATCGAATAAACTTGAGAATCCACAAGCTTGAATCCAAGCAACCAAAATAAATCCTAATCTAACTAGTCTAATTCCCCCAAATGGGATTTTTATTGGCTAAATATAAGCTAAAATTACCCTAAAAATCGCTTGAGAGGAAGTCCCAAAAGTCCCTAAAGCAAGCCCTTTAAATACTCGAGCTGGGAAAACAAAACAGCATATAGCAGGGGGAGGGACGGTGGCCGTCACTGGCCACGACCGACCAGCCGTCGCCAGTTCCTGGCTGGCGATGATGCTAGCTGGGGCGCGTGATGGAGGTCGGGCCATCGATAAGCCCCCCATCGCACGTTGCTTTGTCTTGTTCTTTTGTTCCTTTTTGCTCCTTCTCGTGGCACTTGCTTGGTTGATCTTATTACTTATAAAAGTAAATAAAATGAGTAAAAATCATAGAGATTATATGATTATATGAGCCAAAATTAGGTGAAAGAAACACGTAAAATATAACAAATTAGTGCCTAAAAAGCCACTAGAAATTAGGTGATGATGATGTTCTTGGAGGTCCAAGCAGCAAGACAAGCAAGCAAGTAGGTGAGCAAACACTATAGATTAAGGAAAACCTTAAGCAAAACCAAAACAGCTCATTTCAGGTTAACGGGTCCGGTTGAGCACTAAATTTGACCAAAGTGAAACCCCATCCTCTACTTGATTTAGAACTAATTTTAATGCATGACATGGATCTTTGGGATGTTAACGATTCTACCAAATAGAAAAATTAGGCCTAAATTAGGTTTGGGTAGGGTAAATAGCCAGAAACTTGAACCGGGTCCAGAATGGTCCTAAGCTGCTATGGTTGAGAAAATGTAGTTGGAACCCTGTGAAGAACTGGTCAAGATTTGAATTTCTCTTCATGAATTGATACCTTAGGATGTTAGTAACATCCTAAGTAGAAAGATTGGCTCTAGATTACCAAGCTAATTTTCAAAACAGGTCATATTAGGGCCCAGCCTAAAACAGTTAACAAATGGGGCTGAATCGCCATGAAGAACTAGTCATGATTTTAATTTCTCTTCATGACTTGAATCCTTAGGATGTTGGATATCATCATAAGCAAAAATATTGGTCCTAAGTTAGGTTTAATGTGGTGATTTCACCTAATCTTCCAAGACAGGTAACCTCGACGTCCGTGGTATACCTTCTTTATTTTGAACCAATGTAGCAAAATGACTATGGTATTGGCCAAAATTGAACTTCCTCCTTGAAAAAAATTCTTAGGGAGTCCAACAATGTAGGACTTTCCCATAGGAGGTCTTGGAAACTTCCAGGATCATGCCATCCAAAACGGTGCTTAATTATGGTTTGGAGCAAGAGAACAAAGCTTGAATCTGGCTGGGTGTAATGTGGTTGCCTTGATCTCCTTGACCTTGGTTGATACCTTGGTCTTGATTTGGATCTTGGGAGCCCTCTTGGGTGTCATGCTCTACGTTGACCTCCCCTTCTTCAGGAGGATTTGACCTTAAATCTAAAGGGTCTTCAAAATAGTCCTCCACAGAAGGACTTAAGTCACCAACGTTAAAGGTGGCTGAAACAGCCACATCTCCTAGAATTTAGAGCTTTATGGATTATCTCCTACCTTCTAAGTGACCTTGCATGTTAGGCCAATAGAAATGCTCTTTTAAGATACCAGTTGTTTTGTTTAGGGCAAAATGGCCAGCAAGAGCACCATATGAGCCTCTCGGAATAGCAATTCCCTTAGTGAGCGCTTAGGGATACACAACTTGTTATACTTGAATAAATAGCCTTCTTGTTATGGGCTATATTTTGGAACTTGCTCCATTAGGGCTTAAAATCTAGATCCTCCGTGTAGATTGCTTAGATTGAATAGAATCCAAGTACCTTTGCTTCTGGAACAGAAACTAGAGTATGCCTTCTGGATAGGGCATCTGTAACCACATTCTCTTTTCTACTCTTATGCTTACAAGTGAAGTTCAATGATTGGAGGAACTCCACCCATTTTGCATGCCTTGGTTTCAGTTTATGCTGACCGTTAATATACTTGAGGGCTTGGTGATCAGAATGAAAGATAAAAGGCTTAGCTTTGAGGTAATGACTCTAATGAGTTAATACCCTCACAATAACATAAAACTCTTTGTCATAGATGCTGTAGTTGCTTCTTGACCCAATTAGCTTTTCACTGAAATAGGCAATAGGTCTTCTGGGTTGGCTTAGGATAACTCCTATTCTCACTCCACTTGCATCACACTTTAGCTCAAATAAATCTTCACAGTTAGGTAGGGCCAAAACTAGTGCTTGGCATAGTTTTTATTTGATCTCCTCAAAGGCTTTCTAAGTAGCCTTAGACCACTCAAATATGCCTTTCGTCATACATTCAGTAATGGGGGCCATAATTGAACTGAAATCTTTGATAAACCTCCTATAGAAGGAAGCTAAACTATGAAAGCTTCTCACCTTCATGATGAATTTGGGCTGAGGCCAGGATTGAATTCCCTCAATCTTGCTTTGATCAACGTGAATACCCTGGGCTGAAACCACATAACCAAGGAAAGTGAGTTGTGGAGTGAAAAACTCACACTTCTCTATCTTGGCATAGAGTTTCTGTCTTCTTAGGAGCTCAAAAACCCTCTTCAGATGATCCATATGTTCTCTCTCATTTTGGCAATAAACTAGAATATCATCAAAATAAACCACCACAAAGTGACCAATGGAAGGTTTGAGGACCTCATTTATTAGCCTCATGAAAGTACTAGGGGCATTAGACAGTCCAAAAGGGCATAACAAGCTATTAATACAATCCTTGCTTGGTTTTAAAGGCTATCTGGCATTCATCTCCATCCCTTATCCTAATTTGGTGGTACCCACTGCTCAAGTGTATCCTAGAAAACACTTTGGAGCCTTGTAGTTCATCTAGCATATCATCTAATCTAGGGATAGGATATCTATACTTGATGGTAATGTTGTTTATAGGTCGACTATCCTCACACATTCTCATGGTCCTATCCTTTTTTGGCACAAGTAAGGTTAGAACAAAACAAGGGCGCATGCTTTCCCTTATGTAACCTCTATCAATAAGCTCTTGAACTTACCTCTAAAGTTCCTTGGTTTTAGTGGGGTTACATCTATAGGCTAGTTTCTTTGTGAGGGAAGCCCCGGGCAGTAGGTCAATTTGATGCTCAATCCCTCTAAGTGGGGGCAATCCAGGGTATAAGTCACTTGGAAACACATCGAGATATTCATGTACAAGGGGCTGAGCAAGGGGATATAAAGGTGTCTCTCGCTGTCCTTCTTCTAATGCAAGTAAATCATAAACTGGTTTACCTTTACTTATGGACCTCTCCACCCGTGTTTCACTCAAAAATAAGGCTTTGTCACTTGTGTTTCCCTCTCCAAGGTTAGTTTTAATGTTCTGGATTTGATTAAGGGGCAAAGGTGTGAGGGTGTAGTTTCAACCCTTGACTTTAAGGGCGTATGTGTTGATTGCTCCATTATGAATGACACCTTCATCAAACTGGTAAGGTCTCCCCTAAAGCAAATGACATGCATCCATACGCAAAATATCACAAAGGACCTAATCTTTAAATTATCTATGGTGTAAGTGATTAGGGTATGCTTGGTTATATGAACCTCATTCCCTTTCTTAAGCCATTGTAAGGAGTACGGCTGAGGGTGAGGGATAGTAGGCAACTTAAGTTTATGAGTCGAATAGGATGAGGCAACATGGGTACAAGCCCCATCAATGATTAAACTATATACTTGCCTTTGAATGGCACACCAGGAGTGAAAGATAAGCTCCCTTTGATTTTCCTCCCTCCAAACCTCCTTGGTGTGTAAGATTGATTAGTGCTTTTGTATACATCATTTTTAGGATGTTTTGTGGCACTTTTTCAGGAATATATGAGCTGTATGTCATAATTAATTCTCCTATTCTCATTTTATATTTGCGTATGGTTCTTTGATGATATTTACAGGAATTTAGACCATTTTGACCTAGTATTTGATGCTCATTTGAGTGTATGTTGACCCCCATATATGCCCCTAAGTTACCATGCTCGTGGAGCAAGAGAAGAGTAGAAGATTTCGAATCCAGCAAGCACCATGATCTACCAGTGGTGGCTACAATGGTCCGTGGCAGGCCTGTAACTGTTGCACCTAATCATTGTCCTTAGCTTTTGTGGCTAAGAATGAACGAGGGGGGTGCTATATATAAGCATACTCAGCTGCTTGGAGGAAGGATCTATCATCCCATTTCATTCAATCCCACCATCGAGTTAGGATTAGACTCCATTTTAAGAGTGAGGGAGAGCAAGCAGAAGAGGAAGATTCATAAGAAAGCGGGATCGTGTTTGCAAATCGATGGATTCAAGCACGCGTTCGGGCTGAGCAATTCTTTCCCTTCTCTTCTCTTTTCTCCTTGAGATTTCTGGCTTTCTAGATTGACCGATTACATTACATAATTCATGTTGATCCGTAATTCTTGGAATTGATGTTGAACTTGCATTTACCAGTGTTCTTGAATTGATTATTTGGTGCGCTTTTGAATTGTTGGGTTTATTTCGTTATGTTTGGAGTTTGAATTGCTTGTAAGAAGTTTGATTGCCTTCTTGCTTGTATTAGTTGTTGGGTGAAGTACTGAAAGGTGAAATCTGATGTCGGAGACAACCAAATTTGACTTGACTATGTGATATCTTGATAGAGAATTACTGATTGAGCGACCTAAAATGATAGTCATGTGCCTAATGAACCTAAGCTAATCGCGAATCAATGAGAATTGAAGATTGATTTGATCTAGGCATTTCGCTTCGCATTGAAAGACGGTTGTGATATCTTGATTATCGGTCTTGAAATTTCTTAATTAACGAGAGAGTGCTTTATCTATTCTTAAACTGGGTAATTGCTTGGTCGACTTAGTTCCTTGAATATTTATCCATTAGATTAGATAGTTATTTAGTAATTTCACTATCAAGCATTGATTCGCTTAGCCTATTTTGAGGAAATATAGCCCAATAAATTAACCTAGTCTCTGTGGGATCGACCTTGATTTGCTGCAACGCCATCGTGCGCTTGCAGGCCTATCACGTCTTTTGGCACCGTTGCTGGAGACTCATGTTGGATATTAGGTTTTTATCGATAGGTTTAACTAAGCATGTTGTTTTTTTTTTGAGGAAAAAAAACCAAAAAAATTTGAAATTAAAGAAAGATAACAAAAATTTAAGGAACAACAATGGCAATTTTTCATTTCCCCCAATTCAAGCATGAATTATTTTGGAGGTACTTTAAACGTTTGCATGTTTTTCTTACTCAGTATGTTATTGTGTGGATAAATGGGAAATTTTGGACATCATTAATAAGGGCCTAAATAGTGAAGCCCGTATTCTTTTGGAGTATTAGGATTTTTATAGTAAAAATGTTGATGATGCATGGCATTTGCTTGAGTAGATTACTTGGAATTCATTCGAGTTTGCGAAGGCTAGTTATGTTTTTGGTTATTCTTTTCCTGATCCTTGTGTATTCTATTATTGATCTTATTATGCTCTTTTTTAGTGTGATTTCTGTAATTCTTCTGATCATAATATAAATTTGTGTCCTTATTATGCATGCTATACTCAACCTAATTTTGCATCACATATGGATAATGCGGATGCTGTCCTATCCTTGCATGATTCATCTTTCCCTTTAGCTCAGTGCATGAGGCTTAAGGCGGGTGAGCCTTTTGGGTTTGTTACTAGGTTTGATGTTATTGATGTATGCTTTGAGTGGGAAGATACTCTGGATGTGGTACATGGTCTAGTAACACTCCTTTAGAGGGATGTCATTATGAGTATATGCATGAGGAGTCTTCTAGCCTTTGTTTTAATTATGCTTTCTCCAATCCCCTTGATCATTCCCATGTTTCTCCTACGTGTTCATAACCCCCCTTTCCCCCGAGTATTACACTGATGCGCCCATTGATAATCCTAAGATTTGTAATTCTAATGTTGATTTGGGGCATGCGGTCAAAATGTTTAATATGCTTGGTGTAAATGTTGATAATTTTCTTCCCTTAGGTTACTTTTGTGGGTATGATGCCTCCTTTGACCCATATGGCATGTAGCTAGTGGATGCGCCTAGAAAAATCATATGGAATACTTTCTTTGATTTCTCTTTTGATTTTTCTATGGGGTTTGGTTTATTGAAGAGAGCACTAATTTTCTTTGTTATATTCATTTTCATGCCCTCTTATAGCCATGCTTGTAAGCGCCATGCTGTGGTGTTTGACAAGCTTTCGCACACCTTGGTGACATATGATGTAATGAGTCATGTCTTGAAGATGTGATGGAGTGGATGATTCTCCATTTGGCCCGTTTGCGAGAGGCCTTAGCTTTGATGCACTTAGCACCTAACTTGGTGAGATTGTTCGCTTTTGTTTTCCATTTATTTTCTTTCCTTTGAACAATAATGCCTTATTTAACCATGGAGGAAGGGTAGTTTCATCTCTTCCATTTGTTTTTAGTTCGCATACATGTTAAAGCATATAGTTTTAGGTTTATTTTTGTTTGCATTAGTGTGTTGCATTCAGTTGATTTTTAGGTTTGCATATAGGATTGCATGTAGGAATGGCGTGGATTGGTTTGAGATAACCTCCAATGATGCTTTTGTTTAGGCAAAGTGGCTTTCATGAGCTTGAGTAACTTTTGATGTGTAATCCCTTTTGGTGCTAGAAATTTATGAAGGTTTTGTAAATATTTCTTATTTTGACCCTTGTCTTGTTTGAGAACTTTGTTATCCCTTGGAATCTTTCACACTGTTGGTATATGGAGTCATTTTATGAGCTTAATGTGAGTTTAGTAGATATCCCGTGAGATTTTGAGCCTTACTTAGACTAATTCATTATATATAGTCTCATTTCTTTCATGTGTGTGACTCTTCCATATTGCATCTTGAACAATAATGCCTTATTTAACCATGGGGGAAGGGTNNNTTCATCTCTTCCATTTGTTTTTAGTTTGCATACATGTTAAAGCATATAGTTTTAGGTTTATTTTTGTTTGCATTAGTGTGTTGCATTCAGTTGATTTTTAGGTTTGCATATAGGATTATATGTAGGAATGGCGTGGATTGGTTTGAGATAACCTCCAATGATGCTTTTGTTTGGACAAAGTGGCTTTTATGAGCTTGAGTAACTTTTGATGTGTAATCCCTTTTGGTGCTAGAAATTTATGAAGGTTTTGTAAATATTTCTTATTTTGACCCTTGTCTTGTTTGAGAACTTTGTTATCCATTGGAATCTTTCACACTGTTGGTATATGGAGTCATTTTATGAGCTTAATGTGAGTTTAGTAGATATCCTGTGAGATTTTGAGCCTTACTTGGACTAATTCATTATATATAGTCTCATTTCTTTCATGTGTGTGACTCTTCCATGTTGCATCTCGATAACTTGTCTAGACTCTTGTTCAAAACCACATTAGTATGTGCGTAATTGATGATATAATAGAGGTATTTCTTTCTTTGAACATTTTAGCTGCATAGCCAAATAGCCCACCCTTGTGTTACATGTTTATCTCCTTTGTTAGCCCCTTTGAACTTATATCTTTCTTTGTTGTGATCCCTTCATATTAGCCCTTGGTCAAGCACATGTTCCTAATTTTAAGCCAAGCCTATTTAGCATCACTTCAAGTATATTGTGGGTGATTTTGGGGATGATTGAGTTTAAGGTGGCTTTGGTATGTTCGTTTCTTGAGGGATTGATGATATTGAGCATTAGCTTTGGTTCCCTCTTGTGTTGGGTTGCGTATATATATGTATGTACGTATGTGTATATATATATATATACATACATATATATATATATATGTAACACCCCCGGCCCCTAGGGCTGGAAGCGTTACGTTTTCCTAACTTCTTACTTTAAATTCTGGGATGAAACGGACAGAGTTTCCCCTGAAAACTGACCGCTTTCAGGCTAAAATGCCTTACAATAAGTCCCTATAAATTAACGGAAGCGTAAACATATAAAACATAACTCAACGGCTACACGCCGGAGTTCATAACTCGACGAGCCACCCGCTCGTAGCATGCCAAACATAATAGTCCATTAATACAGAGAAAGTAAAAGGTACAAGTCAACGGTTCACACAACTGGAGTATGGGGTTGACATCCGAAAACATAACTAACTTTGACCAAAAAGACATCAAGCTAACTGGATGGTTGGCTCATATGGCCAAACAGAGCCACTCATAAACAATATGCATTACATGAACTTAGAATACTTGTTTATAGTCATTTCAAACTAAGAACACATAACGTGGCTTTATTAAACACGTAAGATCCCTTCAAATGGGTCTAGACGACACCTAGCAAGCAAGAACGGGTTCCATCTTGACATAGCTGACTGAACTTCTTCCTGTTATAAAGAAAACCTGCGGAAAAGGGGAAAGAGCAGTGGGATGAGCAACCACACGCTCAGTGAGTGTCCCCCAAACCCCTTAAAACCAAAACCGTTGCAGGCAATAATATCTTTACTAGTCAGATATCACGTATCTATACTTTACTATCATATTAGGCATTCACGGAATTCCTATGAAAACATTACTAATCATAAACTTGATTTTAAGCACTCAAACATAACATTAGGCAGCATATCATAGGACATAGGCTCTGGAACATGAACATTAGACAAGCCATGACTTATGCATTCAATAGGCACGTTTGAACGTCATTACATGATTCACTAACATGTCACATATTCTATTTGAAGTCACATTCAACACATTCAAAAACATTTTCTTTAAACTTTCATTGAAACTTTCTTTGAACATTGGAAGCATTTTCTTAACCTTTGAGGTTCTCGATGTTTTGAAAGAGTTTACATTTCGTATTCGTCATAAAACGACCCTTTCATTCCATATGGCCTCTTTGGACCCGTAAAACATTCTCTTTCTTTGAAACATATAAAATGGCCAAGGCCAATTGCTTAATTATCTTTGTACGAAAATACTTCTGGCATAAGATCATTACAGGGTGCTGATTGGGTCAGAACTATTCTCGACCCCATAGTAAGGCCTACCGCTCATGCTTAAGCTCTTACTCCCGGGATGGCTACATAACATATCGGACCATTACATTAACCCTCGTCAGGGCCTCTAGGGTTTCCGGACCTTTCCCTAGGTTGACATCATTCATATCATGACATATTGTCCGCAGCACATTATCTTAGCCACTTAAAGCGTATCGGCCATAACGGCTAATAACTTTGCGTTCCAAACAGTAAAATCATTCAAAGTATAACTCACATCCCTTTTTTTAAAAAATGTTTTAGGGATTCCTCCTAACCATTATTTGAATAGCTAAATAGGTCATAGCTCGTTACTAGACATGGCTACTTTTGGTTTTAAAAACACATGAAATATTTTTTGTCAGACCATCACTCGTACACACACTTTACATTTTAGACATA
>NCQT01072568.1:0-11234 GCA_002740465.1 Stenocereus thurberi
TCTTATAAGCGATTCAAACCCTGACAATCATAATCGTTTAATTCTCTATTTCCATAATGGGGCTTATAATGACCACCCGTATGCATTACTGTGTGATTTGCAGTTCTTCCTAAGCATATTTGATCTATTCTACTTACAGTTCAGTCACCACTATGTTCATATTTTTACTGACACCTACTTTAACTCCTCGCTTCAATTTAGGCACTATTTATTTATTGCTTACAAAGCCTTTGATTACTTCAGACACAATCATTGAGCACCCTTTCAGCAATTAAATGGATCCATATTGTTCGTATTTCGATAGCACCATAACATCGTGTTGGCATTACTACTCTATGGTCGTGACTGTATGTCATTACTTAAGTTATTTTGGCAATCCTTTCATTACTAGTATAGCCTATCTTATGAATGATAAACAATGATTTGTGTTATTTCCAACTGCTAGCAGTTTTGAAGTTTATATGCCAACCCATGACTTCATTTACTGTAAAATGTGTTATTGATGGATGTCATCATGTTCAATCATAAGACTGACTCCTTTATCTTGAGGCATTGTCCCTTCAAACACTAGATGAATCCCTTATGGTAGTGTTGACCCTTATCTTCGTCATTTTTCTCACATACGGATACCATATGAATTTTCAAAAGCCGCTTTGGTAATCTGTAACATTTCTTCACATTCATTACTTAATACTCCCCCTCAACTTCATAACATTGTTCATTTACTTTAGTATCATGACCTTCATGAGTAAACTGCATGTCTTATATAAGCAGGACATTTATATGCCTATCTTTCATTACGAATCTTCGTCCTTTCATTCATTCAACTTACATGCCTATCTTTTTAACCAATAAAGAAATATCGTTGCAGGAGTTTATGGTGTGGTTGCAGCTCTTTACACTTTAGATCATTCCCCTGTCTTCTAAATTTACTGAGACTAGTAGGTCGTTGAATATGTTATCTTGTATAAACATGCCTCTATTAGTATTGCTAGAACTATATTTATTAGGCATTCAATCCAGTTTGATTGACAGACCTTGTTATCATTATGGGGATGCACTAATTGTGTATTTATAGAAGATGACTTGTAAAGATCTTAAGGCTAGTTTGAGAAATGTGGAAAGATTAGACGTGTGTTTCTATGGACTGAGAGAAGAAAAACCCTATTTCTGCCCTAATTTCACTGCGCAAGCGAGTCATTATGTCCGTAATGCATTGAATATTAGTGATATCCCAATCCACACTCGGTATGTACATATCCATAATTATAGTTTATGAATTTAGAGAAGTTTCATCTGAGGACTATCAGGACTGTTTCTCCCTAAGAAGCATTGATGTGCCTATCGACCTAACTCTTGATTGTTCCACCCATTTTCACAGCCCCTACCACATGGCCCCCAGCGGAGTTCAAGGAACTATAGATTTAGTAAAGTGCGCTGTTACCGAAGGGAGTTATTTAACCAAGTGTGCCATCATGGGAAACCATGGTTTTATATGTGTGAAGAAGGAAGGTAGAACCTTATGGTTGCATATTGTGTACAGAGAGAGTTGAATAAAATCATAATCAAAAAGCAAGTGCCCTATAGCTTGAACAAATTATTTATGAGATTAACTACCAACAACAGAAGTCTTTTGCAGGAATGATTTGAGGTCTGGATATCACACCTAAACCATGCAACCATAGTTTATCTTTTGCAAGAATTCCCTTTTATAATAATTCTTAAAATTGTTTGCTTATTTCAGTTTCAAAACTTAGTACTATCCAATATCTTTTACTCCCCCTTGTATTTCAACTCAATATTTTCTATTAGCGTGATCTTCCATGTCCTTGCAAACCTATTCTTAAATGTGGAATATATTTTTATCCGACCTTATATGGTTGTCAACATTCCAGTGCTCTTGACCTTCACCATCTTTATTTCATGATCATGAGTTAAAGTTCATTTGGCCGAGAGTTGATTCACACATCTACCTTACATCTCATGTATTCAAAATGATAAGCTTGTATAACTTGTTCTGAATTCATACTGTAATTCAACCCTCATTGGTGTGGGTGATTGCGATTGTCATAATTTCCTTACTCTCTTTATTTTGAACCTCAACTCCCACACATATATCTTACATTCTGATAAATAAGCTTCTGCATTCTCTATTTAATCTTATTTGTGTACTCACATTAACTTCATATGAGTGAAGGCATGCTCCTATTGTAGCTTGCTCAATCTATTCATCTATTCATTGACATCCATTTATCTATCCATTACGCTCTGCTTATCCAATCTCTTTGTCTATCTAGTGCACTTTGCTTGTCCAACCTATCTATCTATTTATTGCACATTGCCTATCCCATCTATCTATTGCACTTATCTTATTGTTTGTGGCTATAAAGTCACCTAGTTGGAGCTCAGTTGCTTGTCTTCTTGTTTCCAATTCATGAGTTAAACCCGAGTATAACCACGCCATCTTTCTCCTTGGTTGATTAATTATTGGACCCTTTATGATCCATATTTATAAACCACAATTCTTGTGGCATTATATTTCAGATATCAAGATGCACTTATGGTTATCTTTATTCTATGATAATCTCTCCTTTATTAGCCTTTTCTGGTCTCGTTGCTCATTTCTTTTGTATGCAATGATTTGCTTAGCTGAGAATTTCATCACTCTTATCCCCAACCATGGTCATTTCATTTCCCATTATCGGCCGGGAGCAGATCCTTGAGTAGTCTGATGAGGAGAGATCATGTGATGCGGTAGGAATATCAGATGAAGACTTTTTAATAAGGGCATAATATCAAACACTATCTAATTATATTGGAGTGAGGCAGAAGAAACACTAAGTATAAGGTCAACCCAAGGTTGACAAAAGAGTTGTGCTAGCAAAACAAAGAAATAACCACAGTCTCAGATGGGTTATGAAGTATTTCTAAAGGCTTTTCTAATTAAGGTCATAACAGATCGACTATTCAAGGACAATTAGGGACTAGTTACGTGGGGCCTTAAGATTCATTGAAAGGTAAAATCCTGTCACTTGTCGACTGCACCTACCTGTTGAACCTGAACACGTATATGACGTGTTTATAGCTCGTAATAGTATCAGAGTATTTACCAGGGTATACATCAGTTTTTATTAGTGGACAAGGTGATGAACCAGTAGTGAGCACCTCCTTACTAGTAAGAAAGTTCTTTTCTTTCGAAGAGAACATCAAGTTTGAATAATAGTAATTGAGTTCATTGAGGCTATTGTGTCAGAAGTATCTGGATCTACTACTAAAATATGAGGTTAAGTAGTTATACAATATGTAGATGCCCTTAGTCAGAGTACATTTGGGAAAATTATACCTCATCAAAGGGAAGCAATGGGAAGCAATGGCCCATGTATTTTTAAAGCAGCATTGCATACATTTGGCAAGCGTCATAAGTTTTGAGGACGACACTCTTTAAGGGGGAAAGGCTGTAATAACTCGACCCTAACCCATGTTTATTTATTTAATAATGTTTATTTATTTAATTTACCATGTTTATGGATTTAATCACTCATGGTTATTTGTTTAAGCAAATCATGTTTATTAATTCAATTACACTCAATTTGTATATTTACCAAATTACCTTATGCCATTTAAATTTTTCACATTTATTTATCATATTTAATCATCCTGGTTGGAGAATATTTCATTTAGGTCCCATTTTGCAATTCAAGTTTCACTGAATGTTAGTTCAAATTTCGTTTATTGACTAAATTTCAGGTGAATCGATATTAGGCCTCCATGATTATGATTGGGCATTAAATTATTTTTCATAATGTCACAAAAATTTAATGTTTAGCCATGCAAAAATATTTGGGCTCAAATTCATTAAGTTCGGCCCCCTTCATTTGGGCCCGATTTGCAGCCCGATTCATTTTAGGGTAAACTTTTGGCCCAAAAATTTTGGTGTGATTAAATTAAGTTAATTACTATCATTTGTGTGTAATTTTAATTAGCAAAAAAGATATTTTGAAAGGATAAAATTCATCCAAGCATTTTTGGAGTCATTCTAGCCAAGCAAACATAACAACACATGCACACCCTCTCTCTCCTTTCTCCCTCTTCATGGCAGCAGCTGTTGGCAGCCCTTCATGGGTGTTTTCTGGTCATCTTTCCACCAAGACCTGGTGGTTTTCGACCCCCTCAACATCCTAGTACCTCATGCTATCATCCTCCATCGTCAAAACCCCTAAACCTCGTCTCCATCTCAACTTATTTGCAATCAAAGTGAGTAATCTTGAAGTTTGATCTTGTTGGTTTTGACTTTTTATTTTAGTTTTGATTCTTGCTTCGATGTTTGTGATTATTGATCATGATCTTGTGATAAGAAATAAAAGTTATTTTGGTGTTGATCATGGTGAAGTTGAGCTTGAATGATGCTAGGGTTTGGCGATGATCATGTTTATACAAGCTTAAGTTAAAATCATGTTTATGGATTGATTATGACGATTAGTTGTATTTGATTTTATAATATCTAGTTTTATTGATGATTTTTTTGGTGATTTAGAATGATTTCAAGTGAGGATTTATGTGAAAAAGGCAGAGAAAACTAAACCAGGTGAGGGTTGGAAATTTTAAGAAAACAGGGCAGACTTTGGTAATAAACTGGTAATGCACGACCCAGCCAAAAATTACGATTTTTGTTGGGTGGATATTTCAATGTGTCAGATTTCAAAGGGCTCTTGAATCGCCTTAATCCGAGGTCTGTGCAAAAAGTTATGGCCGTTTTACCAAAACTGTGCAGATTGGATCAAAAACTAATACGCTTGGGTTTTAGCCCCATTTTGGGAATCCTATTGTGGGAATCACATCCTGTATTACGCATAAAAGTTTTTCGGGACTTCATAATATTTTCATATTGGGTTTCAGGTCTCTATTTGAAGTCTAGGGTGAAAGTTATGAATTTTTGAAGTGAATTGACCTGCTTTGGTGCAAATTAGACTGTTATTGCAATTTTCGTTCAGAATATACTCAGAGGAAAATTTAGAAAATTTTACTGTAGATTGTCCTTATTATTTTTAAATTTTCTATAAGATTTCATGAATTTTTGTTGAGTATTTTGAGTTGGTATTTTTGGTAGCATTTTGAGTAATTGTGTAAAGAGCAATGATAAAGATTGAGTGAGATTAATAATGCATTCATTTTGTGTATTTGGGCGAAGTAAGTTCATTTAAGGGGGAAATAAATATTCATGGATTTTATAGGGGCTTTCAGCTCGATTTATGAGAGAAAAGAAGAGAAACATGCATTTTGGGAGCTTAATTATGAGTTTTGAATCACTTATGAATATTACAAACAAAGTACTAAGTTTGGGGAGTTTAATAGCTTTTATTGGGGTCAATAATCTATTTGAGGTGAAAAACTATATTGAATAGACTTGTGAATGAAATATGAGAAATCGGGAGAGTTTTTATCAAACCAAGCTATTGTAATTTATGCTATTTAGAATCAAGATATATCTCTCTTGGCCTCAAACCTTTATTACTTACTCACTTCAGAATGTATCAAATATATTATCAAGCCAATCTAGTATACTCATGTTATCTTGAACCAAGCTATACATCAGCGAACCTTAAACCCGTATCAGCAACCTATCTCAGAAAAGGCTGTGGCTACTCCCTCATTTGTCATCATCAAGGCTTTTTTCCTTTGTAATCTCATTTATCTTACTGTTGTCAATTTTACTTTCATTTGCTTTATATCAAATTTAATTACTTTCACCAGTTCAGTTTTGAAGTTATATTGAAATGCTAAAGGTATGTATACCATTTAATTACTCAATTTCTATTATGCACACTTTTACTTACTCAATTATACGAGTAAGGATTATTTATTGACTATACATGCCTACAATGACATTTATGAAATAGAGTCGATGCCTAGTTATCGTTCCCTATTATGTATAAGTGTTATCAAGTCAGAACATATTTATCAAGTCAGACGATATTTTTAAAGACTCAAGGTACATCCATTGTCTGTATTTTCAGAAAACAGAACGAGTTTATCAAGTTACAACTATTAATGAGTTTATCAATGAATAAGTTTATACAGTAATTTGTCATTTAAATTGTGACCCCATCAGTTATCATCTATAGGGCGTCAGCCCATCATTGATCGGATTGACAGGTGCATACCTATGTATCGATCATATTAGTGCAAGGGGTTCACATCTAGCTAATAATGAGCAATTCAGTTTCATATTACTTCCATTTTCATTAATATTGCTAATTAAATGAATTGTAAAAGGGGGTACCCATTAATAGTTTTTCTATGCTCATTTTACAATATAGGAACATATGTGCTGAGTTTTTGCTCATATGTTCGAATTGTTTTTATGTTTTTCATTTTAGGTGATGAAGTATCACATATTTCTCCTTTTAGCAAGGCCTTTTCGAAGCTATCAAATGCTCATAGTGGGTTCAGCATATCATGAATATTAGGATTGACCTCAGAGTCAACTTGGGTATATGCTCAATATAATTGTGTAGTGTGAGTGGAGTTACAAATGGTATAATTAAGTCAATTGTATTGAAGTTGAACTGTTGTGGACTTCGGTCATGGAGTGCTTCAGTCTAATAGATATTGTGATTTGAACATGAGTTGCAAGATCAAACAGATTCAGTGCGCTTTATCCTTATCAGGTCGGCGGTAGCACCTTCTATTATAAAGTCTTTCACTGCAGTTTTTCGTAAATTATGTCATTAGCATTTTGGGAGGTTACAGATTTGGTATCGGAGCCAAGGTTTTAAGGGCTACTATGAGCTATCAAGTGTTTATGAGTTAGCTATCAAGGTGTGTATGAGTTATGTTGGACCAGTTAAATGAGCTAATGACTATAAGTTGATATGTATGAGCATATATGGAGAAACTATTTCCATTTGAGTGACTAAATCATTTGGTAATATCCTGAGATTCAACCATTAGCAAAGTGGAGTATGGAACCATTTGAGTCACCTATTAGGGAGGCATACTCTCATTTATCTGGGAGTTGTACTATATGTTTCATTTCTCTCATTTCTTTAAAATTTTGCTATCGTGCATTCCGGGTGTGTGACCGTTGAGCTATTGAAGTATTTCTCTCCATTTCAGATATCTATTGTAAGGCATTAACCCTGAGTTTTAGCCAGATTTTAGACAGAACTCTATCCGTTTCGCTCCAGAATGTGAGAGTTTCATTGAGGTGAAATAATATATATGACCTTGAGTATAGCTATGGTTGAAGCTGATGTTGGGATGCCATTTGGGATTTATACAATGTCAAGTTAGATGTAAACCTCTAGATGAGGAAATGTCTTGTGGAGCAATTTCTTTGAGGTGAATCAGTACGAGAGGAACACCACAATGAGTCCTTATGCATAGTGACAACATTTAGTAGCTTATGGTGTGCTACTTGGCATTATATGTGTGGTACAAGTAAGATTAAGCTACCATGCATAGGAATTATCTGGTCTTGACACTAAGACCTTACATCAGCAATACTCCCATTACTTCCTGTCATTGACTTATTTCTACCCTAGTTGCTTTGAATTGTTCAGAGACATCATTTCTTTGCCACTAACACTCTCTTGATTTGTAATGGAGTGTTTATGAAAGTTCTCATATGTGGTCTTTGGGGAGTTCTTCAAGCATATCTGAGCAACCTTTCTTATAGGTGATTCAAACTCTGACAATCAAAACCGTTTAATTCTCTATTTCCATAATGGGGCCTATAATGACCACCGGTATACATTATTGTGTGATTTGCAGTTCTTCCTAAGTATATTTGATCCATTCTATTTACAGTTCAGTCACCACTATGTTCATATTTTTACTGACACCTACTTTAACTCCTTGCTTTAATTTGGGCACCATTCATTTATTGCTCGTAAAGCCTTTGATTACTTTAGACCCAGTCATTGAGTGCCCTTTCAGCAATTAAATGGATCCCTATTTTTTGTGTTTCTATAGCACCATAACATTGTGTTGGCATACTACTCTAAGGTCGTGACTGCATGTCATTACTCAAGTTGTTTTGGCAATCCTTTCTTTACTAGTATAGCCTATCTTATGAATAATAAACAATGATTTGTGCTATTTCCATCTGCTAGCAGTTTTGAAATTTATATGCCTATCCAAGACTTCATTTATTGCAAAATCTATTATTGATGGATGTTATCATGTTCAATCATAAGAGTGACTCCTTTATCTTGATGTATTGTCTATTCAAACACCAGATGAATCCCTTATGGTAGTGTTGGCCCTTATCTTCGTCATTTTACTCACATACAGATACCATATGAATTTTCAAAAGCTGCTTTGGTAATCTGTTCCATTTCTTTATATTCATTACTTAATACTGCCTCTCAACTTCATAGCATCATTCATTTACTTTACTATTATGACCTTCATGAATAAACTGCATGTCTTGTGCAAGTAGGACATTTATATGCCTATCTTTCATTTCGAATGTTTGTCCTTTCATTCATTCAGCTTACATGCCTGTCTTTTTAACCAATAAAGAAATATCTTTGCAAGAGTTTATGGTGTAGTTGAAGCTCTTTACACTTTAGATCGTCCCCCTGTCGTCTAAATTTACTGAGACCTGTAGGCAGTTGAATGTGTTATCTTGTATAGATATGCCTCTATTAGTATTGCTGGAACTATATTTATTGGGCATTCAATCCAGTTTGATTAACAGATCTTGTTATCATTATGGGGATGAACTGATTGCGTACTCATAGAAGATGACTTGTAAAGATCTTAAGGCTAGTTTGAGAAATGTGGAAACACTAGACGTGTGTTTCTATGGACTGAGAGAAGAAAAACCCTATTTCTGCCCTAATTTCACTGTGCAAGCAAGTGAGTTGTCATGTCAGTAATGCATTGAATATTAGTGATATCCCAATCCACTCTCGGTATGTACAAATCCATAAATACAGTTTATGACTTTAAAGAAGTTTTATCTGAGGACTATTAGAACTGTTTCTCCCCAAGAAGCATTGATTTGCCAATCCACCTAACTCTTGATTGTTTCACCCATTTTCAGAGCCGCTATCACATGGCCCCCAATGGAGTTCAAGGAACTATAGATTTAGTGAAGTGAGTTGTTACTGCAGAGAGTTCTCTAACAAAGTGTGCCATCGTGGAAAATCCTAGTTTTATATGTGTGAAGAAGGAAGGCAGAACCTTATGATTGCGTACTGTGTATAGAGAGAGTTGAATAAGATCATTATCAAAAACAAGCGCCTTATACCTTGAACAAATGATTTATGAGATTAACTACCAACAACGGAAGTCTTTTATTGGAATGATTTGAGGTCCGGATATTACACCTAAACCATACAACCACAGCTTATCTTTTGCAAGAATGCCCTTTTATAATAATTCTTGAAATTGTTTGCTTGTCTCATCTTCAAAACTTGATATTATCTACTATCTTTTACTCCCCCTTGCATTTCAACTCGATATTTCCTATTAGCGTGATCTTCCATGTCCTTGCAAACCTATTGTTAAATGTGTAACATATTTTTATCCAACCTTATATGGTTGTCAACATTCTAGTGCTCTCGACCTTCACCATCTTTATTTCATGATCACGAGTTGTAGTTCATTTCGTTAAGAGCTGATTCACACATTTATCTTACATCTCATTTATTTAAAATGATAAGCTTATATAACTTGTTCTGAATTCATAATGTAATTCAACTCTCATTGATGTGGGTGATTGTAATTGTCATAATCCCCTTAGTCTCTTTAATTTGAACTTCAAATCCCACACATATATCTTACATTCTGATAAATAAGCTTCTGCATTCTCTATTTAATCTCATTTTTGTACTCAAATTGACTTCATATGAGTAAAGACAGTTTCCTATTGTAGCTTGCTCCATCTATTTATCTATCCATTGACACTTTGCTCTTCCAATCCATTTATCTATCTATTACACTTTGCTTGTCCAATCTATTTGTCTATCTATTGCACTTTGCTTGTCCAATCTATGTATCTATTTATTGCACATTGCTTATCCCATCTATCTATTACACTTATCTTATTTCTTGTGGCTATAAAGTCACCTAGTTGAAGTTCAGTTGCTTGTCATCTTGTTTCTAATTCATGAGTTAAACCAGAGTATAACCATACCGTCTTTCTCCTTAGTTGATTAATTATTGGACCCTTTATGATCCATATTTATAAACCACAATTCTTGTGGCATTATATTTCAGAGTTCTTGATGCACTTATGGTTATCTTTATTCTAACAACCCCATGATAATCTCTCCTTTATTGGCCTTTTCTAGTCTTATTGCTCATTTCTTTTGTATGCAATGATTCGCTTGGCTAAGAATTTCATCACTCTTATCCCTAACCATGGTTATTTCATTGCCCATTATCGACCAGGAGCGGATCCTTGAGTAGTCTGATGATGAGAGATCATGTGATGTGGTTGGAATATCAGATGAGGACTTTTTGATAAGGGCATAATATCAAGCACTGCCTAATTATATTGGAGTGAGCGAGAAGAAACATTGAGTATAAGGTTACAGCTAACCCAAGCAAGCATTAAGAGGGAAAATTCAAGTACATGTTGAGGTGATACAAGGTCGAGAAAAGAGTTGTGCTGACAAAACAAAGAAATAACCAAAGTCTTATATAGGTTATGAAGTATTTCTAAAGGCTTTTCAAATCAAGGTCGTAAGAGACCGACTATCCAAGGACAATGAAGGACTAGTCACATAGGGCCTTATGATTCATTGAAAGGCCAAATCCTGTCACTTGTTGATTGCACCTAACTATTGAACCCGAACACGTATATGACGTGTTTATAGCTCGTGATAGTATCAAAGTATTTACCAGGGTATCCATCAGTTTTTATTAGTGGACAAGGTGATGAACCAGTAGTGAGCACCTCCTCACTAGTAACAAAGTTCTTTCCTTTCGAAGAGAACATCAAGTTTGAATCATAGTAATTGAGTTCATTGAGGCTATTGTGTGAGAAGTATCTGGATCTACTACTGAAACATGAGATTAAGCCGTTATACAATACGTAAACGCCCTTAGTCGGAGTATATTAGGCAAATTATACCTCTTCAGAGGGAAGCAATGGGAACCAAGGGCCATGTATTTTTAAAGCAGCATTGCATACATTTGGCAAGCATCATAAGTTTCGAGGACGAAACTCTTTAAGGGGGGAAGGCTATAATAATTCACTCTTTAAGGGGGGAAGGCTG
>NCQT01072572.1:86-10816 GCA_002740465.1 Stenocereus thurberi
CTCAAATTAAACATGTTTCACTATTTATATTCTCCTTAATGAGTCACTCAATTGTAATCTGATAAATCCAATGATAGCAGCGTTACCGCCGTTCCAAAGAACAAGACTTGAAGTATGTGTCCTGGAATAACATAGTTAAGCATAACCTCAAACACACACATTCACACATGATCATCCATTCATAATCCCGTGTTAACCAATGTAAGGTTTATGAACCATAGTAAGATAATTTACCATGTAATCTACATCCTTATGCACCGAAGTATTCAAAATACAGCTTTAAAGTATGCATATGCTGTATCACCGCTGATTCATACAGATTTTCTCCCGCAACTTATCCTCTTCCGCTGCTTTGCTAGCCTGAGGGCAATTCTCTGAGCATTTAACTAAAACAAAACATGAAAAACATTTCGAACTGTGAGTCGAAACTCAGTACATGAATTCCTGAATTGTTAAATGATCATTGAAACAATGGTTGGGCCGGCTTTGCAATTCATTTTAAGTTTAAATAGTGAATGAGATGAATGTAAAATTGCATTGCTAGTGATTATCTGATAGTGAACCCTTTGATACTGTTATGATATATGGATAGGTGTACACTTGCCAAGCCGATCGGGGACCTGACCTGAAGCCGCGCAGGTAACTGAAAGGCGAATGCCCTATAGATGATAACTGACAGGGTCAATAATTTACTGATAAATTACTGTGTAAACTGATTCATTGATGTACTTATCAAAACATGATAATGTTGATAAATACACTCTGATTTTTAAAGATATAGGCAATGGACGTATCTGAAGTCTTTAAAATGATATTTCCCTTGATAATACTTATGCACAATGGAAACGATAGACTAGGCCCCATTTCTATTTAAGAAATGTAATTATAGATAAATATAGTTAGTAAACCATGTTCATTGACATAAATTATAACTTTAATGAAAATTGATTGATTAAAAGCTTCTACAATTCCAATGATCCAATATAAGGCAAGTTACACCAAGATGGTATGAAAAATAAATTAGTTAGGGTTATTGAACTTGAAATACAACAAATTGAAACAAAATAGATCACATTGCAATGATTGAGGTGATAATAAAAAGATTTTAAGGTATACATGAAATATGGGTTTATGATGTTTTTGCAATGGATAATGGATAATAGAAGGCTTAATATTAGGAGAGGTATTGTGAGGTTCATAAAAGCTCAAATAACACCAGCTTGGTTCGATGGACACTGGTTTTAAGTCATTACTCTGCTCACTTCTCATATTTCATTTTCATGCTCATTTAACTTGGTTTTCAACCCAAGTAAGCTTCTATACATAATCACACTTGTAGAACTCGCTACACTTTGTAATTTCCTTGCAATACCCATAATTATATAGAAACTTCTGAAAATATTTCCAAATGTCACGATTTCTGTATTTACTCATGTTATCTTTTGATGGTCTGTATTAGAAAATCCATATCTTTCACTCCCGACCTCTAAATAAGATGCACAACCCCAATATAAAAAGCTCATAATGTCCACTAAAACTTTATTTAGGAAAAAAAGCATGATTCATAGAGTAAGGTCCCTCAAATTAGGGTAGAACATAGACGTGCACAATTTCAGTTCAATCTGTGCAGTCGTAGCAAAACGACCATAACTTTTTTCACAGAACTCGGATTAAGGCAATTCAAAATGCATGTGAGAGATAACTCATTGATCTATCAGTACACCAAAAATCACAAATTTTAATGAGCCAATCAATACCAGTTTTTTCGTAAAGTCCACTGTTCAAAACTGCTCCCAGTTTCGATGCATTCTACACAGTCTTCAGTAAAGTGGCCATAACTTTGTCCACACAATTGGAAATTGAGTAAGTCTAAAGCCTATTAAAAGCTAACTCGTTAAGCTATCACTACACCAAAAATCATAACTTTTCGTTGTGCCAAGCATTACAAGTTTTTCCCCAAACAGACCCCTGTTTTAGGGTCTTTCACAGCCTGTTGCCCACATTATAAACTCCCTTTTTCACACAATTCCCTCTAAAATCACTTGTTAAGATTACCAACAACTTTAAATCCATCTTTCATACCAAGGGTCACAACACTGAATTAAAGAACTCAAAGTTCATCATTTTCACATCAAGCTTGCATGATCATATGTAATCTCAATCTTTGCTTGCTTTCAAGACATAATCAGCCACAATAAATCATTAAACTAGCATCCAATTCTATCAATACAATATGATTCATGGTCAAAACCAACATAAAATCAAGAATTTAACAAAGTTAGGTTAAGGTTTACCTTACTTCAAGCTTGAATAAAAGAAGATGGGGGTGGTGTATGATGCTTGTGGGAGTTGAGAGGATGGATGCTGGTGGTTGGGGTGGTGGCTGACTAGCGACAGGTGGGGGCAGCAGCAAAAAAGGGATGGTGGCTGGTGGTTGCCATGGAGGAGGAAGAAGGGAGAGAAGTGAAGGCTTTGATGTTTTGTGGTTTTTACTTGGTTGAAAAGTGATCTCAATCACTTGGCTGAAATTTATAAGCCCCCAAAAATATTTTTTGCTAATTATAATTAGCTACAAATGATAGTAATTAGCTTAATTTAATTATAGCAACTTGTTGGGCCAAAATTGGGCCTAAATGCATTTGGGCTCGGAAAGAAAATTAAGCCATATGCGATTAAATTTTTCAGCAGTTTGCAACTAAATCTTTGTGATGTTATGAAAAATAGTTGAATCTTTTAAATCATAAATATGGAGGCCTACTATCAATTTTTCTAAAGATTTTCGATAAATGAAACTCGAATTGCAAAGTAGAAGCCCAAATGAATTCTCCCAATCGGGATGATTAGATGAGATGAATAAATGTGAAAAATTAATAACACGGCTTAATTAAATAAATAAACATGATTTAGGGTCGGGCTATTACAGCCTTCCCCCCTTAAAGAGTTTCGTCCTCGAACTTATGAAATTTATGAAAACATGCATGGTTAACTCAGATATGCCTGGGTACTTAGCTTTTATTTCTTCCTCAGTTTCTCAAGTAGCTTCTGAGGAGATATGATTTGTCCAAGGTAATTTGGTTAAAGATATCTGCTTGATGCTTAACTGTTGAATCCTGTGATCTGATATCTAGACTGGATGTTCTTGAAACATGAGACCCTCAATGACCACAATGAATTTGATTTTGTCGATTTATGACATCATGAGCAGAATCTGAAACGTACTGCCTGAGTTGCAAGGTAAGGAACACGTTATGCATGCGCCTCAATTTAGTTCGCAGTTCAACCTTCTTATACCTTGGTGAAACTTTCTAAAGAATCTTCTCATATATCAGAAATTCTAAGAATCTCATTCTTTTATCAGCATAGCTTTTCTGCCAGTTCCAATAGTATGTTTTCAAGAGTCTTCTGAGATATGCTGCCTTATTAAATGCCGAAGAAGATCTTCATGACTCAAAAGGTGATTTTGTTGTCAATGTTTGCCGTCATTTTATCCTGATGTTTCATGTAGGATTCTCTGCTAGTGCTATCACAACGTTGATCGCTGGGAGTTCCATACTTTCTTCAATGCAAATGTCGGTCGTAGGTCATGAAGTACTACAGGCTCCAACTTAGAAGAGTTGATCCATTGATATTTTTAGATGCTTGTCCATCCGTTTCAGGATGATAAGAACTGCTAAGGTTCAATCTAGTTCCAAATGCTCTTTGAAGTGCTTGCCAAAATAGACTTGAACTCTCTTATCTCTATCAGACACTATATGAGGGAATCCCATGATAAAGTTCATTGAAGTCAAATCGCACTTCCAAGTGGGGATTTCTAAAGGTCTCAATTCACCGATGGTGCATTGGGCTCTGCTTTGGCCTTTTGGCAAATCAGTTATTCATCCATATATTCTGCAATTTCTCTTTTTATATTACTTCACCAAAAATATTGCTTCAGATCTCTACACATCTTGGTATCCCCTGGATGCACCGAATAGTGAGTGTTGTGAGCCTCCTCTAAGATCTGCTCTCTTAAGATTTTGCTTTACTCTTTAGAGCTCAGGATCACTATCTTAATTCACTCTAGTTTCCTCCATTAGGGAGGGCTGTAAAATAAGTGCCGACAATTGAATATTCGCCTTCCTGTGCGACGCTAATTGAATGTTAAAGTCCTCAAGCTCTCTCAAGAGATTCAATTGAGTAATCACTATAGTAATCAAGGTATGTTGTGCCTTCTTATTCAGGGCATCTGCCATAATATTTCTCTTTGTTTGGTTGACATTGGATCTGCCATAACTGATGTTTCATATAGATTGAGCTTCTTCTAAGTGAAGATATGCTTCAGACTCTGATGGTCAGTATAGATTGCATAAGGTACACCTTACAAGTAATGTTTTCAAATTCTCAGCGCACCTGGATTATAGGCAAGGTGCCACCCATAAGACTTGAACTATTGGGAGGGATAAAGTACCACTATGTATTCTTGCTAACTTTGTAGCCTGCTTCAACAAATTGATCAGGGAAGATAATATTTGATAAATCCTTTCTGAACTCGATAGTTCCCCGTTAAACTCAAACAGTTTCTAGTCTCAGTGTATTGATGGATCTTCGGCACTTTGTAACTGCTTTTGCATTTTGCAAATTAACCTTAATCTCATCCTTTAGAACCATACGTTTCAAAAATACCATTGCTTCTAGCCAGTGCTCATGCTTCTTGTATTTGCTATGTAATTGATGTTCCCTCAAGGTCTGCAACACTATCCATAAATGAATAAGATACTCATGTCTGTCCTTAGAGTATTTCATGATATCTTTTATAAACACCACCATAACTTGTCTATATAAGGCCTGAAACTCTATTAATAAGATCTGTAAAGGTCGTGAGGCCATTGATTAAGCTAAAAGGCATCCTAGTGAATTCATAGTGACCCAAACATGGTCCTTAGTGTGGTTTTGGGAATGTCTATAGGTATAATCCTAAGTTGATGGTACCTTGACCTCAAATTAATCTTAGATCAGACTCTTACTCCCTGCAGTTGATCAAATAAGTCATCTACTTAGGGCGATGGGTATGTGTTTTTGATGGTGATCTTGTTCCGTTCTTTGAAATCAATACATAACCTCAAGGTTCCATGCTTTTTCTGTACAGTTAGAACTGGGCATCCCAGGGAGGAACACTTAGATGGTCTGATAAATCCCTTCTGTAATAGCTCATCTAACTGAATCTTCAGTTTTTTAAGCTCTGTTGGCGCCATACGATATGGGGCTTTGGAGATAAATTGAGCATCAGGGATTAATTCAATCTCAAAATCGCTTTTTTCTTTTTTGTTTATGGGCGGTCCTGGTAACTTTTGCGGAAAACATATCTAAATTCACAAATTATAGGGATATCTTCTGCTTTTTACTTCCTTAGGATGAATGTTAATAGCGTAACACCAATACACAATATATCCTTGACATAAGAGCTCACTTGTTTCCATAACAGAATTTAAAGGACAAAGTTTTTCCTTTATGTGACCATGAAACATATTTCTCTCCCTTGTTCATCTCTTGAAATAACCTTAGGGTCATCACAACATATCCTAACCCCATAAGTACACAACCAGCTCATTTCCAAAATGATATCAAAGTCTGACGAGTCAAATTGAATCAGAACTCCAGGGAATACTATCCCACCAATAGAAATTGGGATAAATTTATAAGAGATAGGACACTAAACTCTAGAGTTATTGGGTAACTTAATTCCGTAATTGGTTTCTGCCTCTTTCTTCTCAAGGTTCACTTGCATGGCAGATCGTGTGAATATCAATGAATGAGTGGTAACTGAATTAATCAATATACAAAATGGCTTTGAAATTGAAAGAGAGTTCTTGTAACTATTGTACTAAAGGTGGCGGCTTCTTTCTAACTCAACATATAAGCCCTTCCTACAGCTATGG
The DNA here is from genome assembly GCA_002740465.1 of Stenocereus thurberi. Classification (NCBI taxonomy): domain Eukaryota; kingdom Viridiplantae; phylum Streptophyta; class Magnoliopsida; order Caryophyllales; family Cactaceae; genus Stenocereus; species Stenocereus thurberi. Next base: position 6,002 of record NCQT01072572.1, read on the forward strand.
GCCTTCGAGAATAGACAGCGATGAGGTGCTCTGGGCTACCACACTACGTGCATTTGTTAGTTCCCACTTAGCAATCCGGAGTAGTGTAATTAGTTCTTTCATAAATCGCCTCCAAATGAAGTCATGCCCTAAGAGCCTATTTTTAAGAGTGTTCCAACAAATATCGGTTTCACCCGTTAGATAAAATATTTCAATGTTCACCTATTATCCTCTGGAACCTCTATTATAGTGAAGATTTTCTCCATTCCTCGAATCAATTCTTCAGGTTCCATTGGGACGTACTTTGCACTCTAGAGTTTTTTAGTCTGAATTAGCTAAAGGCATTTTTCTAAGGGGCAGTAACCCATCAAAATTTCTTACTAACGTAACACAAATGCATGGTAAAAATTTTGATTGTCGCACTTAAACTTTATGCAAGTGGTCTTCCATAGGGAACTTAGATTGAATCAGCCAAAAAGGTAGGCACATTGCGTTTCCCTTAGTAATGAGTTCTATAAGTTAGACACTAATTAACCCCTATAAAAAGCGTAGTTAAGATCTACCTTCGATAGAAGCGTGTGATAAAAGTATCGTCTATTGACATGGGTGCAACCCAATCATAAACCAGCTACTAGCCGCAATTGGGCTCTTAAAAATAGGAAAAGATGATCAGAACTGATGAAGATGTAACATAAGAGTGAATGATGATGCAACTAGATGCGGGGATGCTATGAAGACAAAAAGATGAAGCCCCTGGTCAAAGTGGAGAGTATCTAATAGTTGATAATCCAACAAGGACAATGGCAGATGATATGTTACCAAAAGGTGCAGTGAAATATTTTCAAGAATAATGTCTACTTCACAAATGGAGTTGGAGTCAATGGATTGCTTACAAGAGTTTGGGCAATTTAAGTAAGTCTTAAATTGCAATGGATTGAAGCAAAATGTTTCTCTAAAGTGTCCTTGGTTTTTCTTCTATAAAATAATCGGTAGTTAATGGTTTCAAAACTTACGTACCATAGAACAAGCCTCTCCAAAATGCTACAATTCAGGGGATACTACATCAAGATCTCCCATATAGCTCACTTAGATGAAATTATTGAGTAACAGAAGAAAATATCTGTAATCGATGAAGAAGTAATTGCCACTTGGATCCAAGAAATGTAAAAAATGACACCTATAATATGAGGAAATATAAGCTCAAAGTTGTATGTATCCACTGACTTGAACAGTCTGTACCATAAGACTTCTAGGCTAAATTTCATTAACCACTGGTCTCCAAATGTGCTGCAATATAGGTCATTGGAAAGCTTACTTTTTGTACTTGGACATAAACTAACTAAAACATCTCTTTCTGATGGAATGCATAGGCTGCAAGTGGACTAAACCCAGACCTTGTGCATTAGGATTCTGTCTAATTTACAGACTTTGACTTGTCCAGCAGTTTTGAATAACCAAATGACCTCCAATCCATTTGAAACTTGTTTCATATGAAAGATATCTCCCTTACCTTAAATTCAGGATAGAAAACCTTTGCGTAAGTTATGTTGATCATGGGAAAAAGTTACTTCAAGGTCGGTCCTTGTGCACTGATCAAAACTGCCAAGTTGATTGAACATGTGTATTCCGCCCATACTTGGTTTTCCATATGCATTTAACCTCAAAATGAGTCAAGGGCCTTTCATAGGACACATTTGTAACAACCCCCAACCGTAGGGCTAGGAGCGTTAGTGAATCTTAAATTCCTAGGGCGAAACAGACAGAGTTTTGCCTATAAACTGGCCATTTTCTAGGCTGAAAGCCTTACATCAAATCCCCTGCATTGACTAGAAGTACAAAAGGATATCAAGTCAAGTACAACGGCTACACACTGGAGACCACAACTCTAAGGGCCACACGCCCAGAGTACAAGAGTTTACATCCCAAAAATAAACAATTTCAGCTAAAAAGACAACATATCATTTAGATGGGTGGCTCATATGGCCATAGCGAGTGACTTCTAGACAATATGGCCATACTTACCTAAATGCATTGGAGGCACCTTTAACTTGTTGTTCAAAATCACCCGTGAATCTGATGCTTGAGATCAAACTATATATACATTATATATATATGTTTAATAAAGAAGAATATACCAGTAGAATAGGTGTGAGATAAGCAGACATTGCCAGTATCACAAATCTCCAAAGATATCATAATAATCCTTATTCCTCACTAACCAACTTTCTCAATATCTTAATCCCCATACTCCATGTCACATCAAGAAAATCTCAACCTGACTCTGATACCAAATCTGTAATGCCCTAAATTAAATATGTCTCACTATTTATATTCTCCTTAACAAATCATTTAATTGTAATATGATAAATATAATGATAGGAGCGTTACCGCCGTCCCAAAGAACAAGGCTTGAAGTATGTGTGCTGGAATAACATAGTTCAGCATAACCTCAACCATACACACTCACACATGATCATCTATTCATAATCCAGTGTTAACTAATGTAAGGTTTATAAACCATAATAAGATAATTCACCATGTAATCTACATCCTCATACACTGAAGAATTCAAAATACAGCTTTAAAGTATGCATATACTGTATCACCACTGATTCATACAAATTTCCTTGCTCAACTTATTCTCTTCCGCTGCTTTGCTGGCATGAGGGCAATTCTCTAAGCATTTGCCTAAAAGAAAACATGAGAAACATTTCGAACTATGAGCTGAAGCTCAGAACATGCATTCTTGAATTGTTAAATAATCATTGAAACACTGGTTAAGCCTGCTTTGCAATTCATTTTAAGTCTAAACAGTGAATGAGATGAATGTAAAACTGCATTGCTAGTTATTATCTGATAGTGAACCCCTTGATACTATTATGATCTACGGATAGGTGTACACCTGCCAAGCCGATCGGGGACCTGGCCTGAAGCCGCGCGGGTAACTAAAGGGCAAATGCCCTATAGATGATAACTGATAGGGTCACTAATTAACTGATAAATTATTGTGTAAATTGATTCATTGATGTACTTACCAAAACATGATAACGTTGATAAATACACTCTAATTTTTAAGGATACAGTCAATGGACATACCTGAAGTCTGTAAAATGATATTTCACTTGATAATACTTATGGACAATGGAAATGATGGACTAGGACCCATTTCTATTTAAGAAATGTAATTATAGATAAATGTAGTTAGTAAACCATGTTCACTGACCTAAATTATAACTTTCATGGAAATTGATTAATTAAAAGGCTTCTACAATTGCAAATATTCAATATAAGGCAAGTTACACCAAGATGATATGAAAAATAAATCAGTTAGGATAATTGAACTTGAAATACAACAAATTGAAATAAAATAGATCACATTGGAATGATTGAGGTGATAATGAAAAGATTTTAATAGATATACATGAAATATGGATTTTTGATGTTTCTACAAAGTATAATGGATAATAGAAGGCTTAATGTCAGGAGAGGTGTTGTGACGTTCATAAAAGCTCAAATAACACCAGCTTGGTTCGATGGACACTGATTTTGAGTCATTACTCTGCTCACTTCCCAAATTTCATTTTCATGCTCATTTAACTTGGTTTTCAACCCAAGTAAGCTTCTATACATAATTACACTTATTGAACTCACTACAATTTCTAATTTTCATGCAATAGCCATAATCATATTGAAACGTCTGAAAATATTTTCAAATGTCACAACTTCTATATTCACTCATGTTATCGTTTGATGGTCTGCATTAGAAAATTCGTATCTTTCATTCCCGTCCTCCAAATAAGATCTAAAACCCCAATGTGAAAAGCTCATAATGTCCACTAAAACTTGTATTTAGGAAAAAAAGCATGATTCACATAGAAAGGTCCCTAAAATTAGGGTAGCACATAGACGTGCACAATTTCAGTTCAGTCTGCGCAGTCGTAGCAAAACGACCATAACTTTTTCTACAAAACTCGGATTAAGGCAATTCAAAATGCATGTGAAAGCTAACTCATTGATCTATCCACACACCCAAAATCACAAATCTTAATGACCCAATCAATGCCATTTTTTTCATAAAGTCCACTGTTTAAAACTGCTCCCAGTTTCGATGTATTCTGCACGGCCTTCAGTAAAGTGGACATAACTTTGTCCACACAACTCAAAATTGAGTAATTTTCAAAGCCGATTGAAAGCTAACTCATGAAGCTATCACTTCACCAAAAATCATAAGTTTTTGTTGCGCCAAGCAATACCAGTTTTTTCCCAAACGGACCCCTATTTCAGGGTCTTTCACAGCCCGTTGTCCACATTATGAACACCCTTTTTCACATAATTTCCTCTGAAATCACTTATTAAGAATACCAACAACTTTAAAACCATCTTTCATACCAAGCGTCACAACATTGACGGAAAGAACTCAAAGTTCATCATTTTCACATCAAGCTCGCATGATCATATATGATCTCAACCTTTGCTTGCTTTCAAGACATAATCAACCACAATAAATCATTAAACTAGCATCCAATTCCATCAATACAATATGATTCATGATCAAAACCAACATAAAACTAGGAATTCAACAAAGTTAGGCTAAGTTTTACCTCACTTCAAGCCTGAATAAAAGAAGATAGGGGTGGTGTATGATGCTTGTGGGAGTTGAGATCAACGACATATATGTGTGTGTGTGTGTGTGTGTGTGTGTGTGTGTGTGTGTGTGTGTGTTGATATAAATACACACACACACACACACACATATATATAAAGAAATGTATAAGTATGTATGTGCATATACATATATGTATGTATGTATGTATGTATGTGTATACATATATATAT
>NCQT01072589.1:0-11062 GCA_002740465.1 Stenocereus thurberi
CACGGAACTCAAATAATGGGGCCATGATTAGGTGCTCCCACTCATGATTTTGCTGGGATTTTACCTCCCACGAAATGGGATTTGAGGAATAAAAATGATGTATATGGAAATTTACATCACTATAGTTATATGGGTTTTGTTTGGTGTTCCATCGCTTCCTCTTAATTTTCGTTTCCTCCTCCCAGTCTATATCCTTTTGCCTTTACTACTACAGGAGTTGCCTCTCCTGGGTTTGCCTCTATTTAATGTGAGATGGGGACCTCGGTGGTGCCTATGGAAGAAGGTTCCAATAGGATGGTAGTGAATAGATATGAGCCTTGTTAGCTCCACTTAACCCTTGATAGGGGTATCTACCCTCATGGGCCATTAGAGAGGAAACCAATAGATTGTTGCTGGTGATGCTGATTCCCAACCCCTCTTTGACATAATGCTCTCCCTTATCTCTCTCCTAGATGTGACTCTTGCTCCTCGTCCAACCCTTCTTCTAGCCTTTCTAGCCCTAGGGGAAGGGTTTGTCCATGGCAGGGGATGATCTTGAAGAGGCTAATGCTTTAGGAGGAAGAAAGGAAAAGAAAGGAGGATGACAAAAAGAATGTCTACCCGAATCTAGGGAGTAGGAGGAAAGAGATAGAGAAATAAGTTAGTTCCACCTAGAATTTGCATTAGACCAAAGAGATCTTCCTTTCTGGTAATGTAATTCCTAGCACAGGTATGCCTAATTGGCTAAGTTCCCCTCAAGCCCTTAACAGAAGCAAAGTACCATAGGTTATAGGTACTTCAGTCGCTAGAGATCCTAATCTTTTTCTTTTTCTTTTTCTTCTCTTCTTTCTCTTCCTTCTTTTTCTTCTCTTTTTACTATTGTGGCTTTTTATAGTTTGAGGTAAGTGTAACAAGTTACATAATTAATGAAGAATTCTTTTTACATTATATGTTTACTGTGTGGCTTTAATACCAATGTTTATTTTACTAATTTTGACAATGTTCTCTTTTCGCCTGATGTCAAATCACGTGAATGGTGTTTTCCTAGAGTTTCTCTCTTGTAAAATTTTAGAGTTTCTTAATCTTGACATCAATCTCTGTAAGAAACAGCTCCTACTCAACTTAGCCATTCTTTGAATCAGATAGGCCCTTTATGCCTTCCTCTAGTGGGATTCTATTTATCTTTGTCCCTAATTATGCAAGAGTTAATATGTCCACTTGAGCTTCTAAGTTAGAACCTTAGAAGCTTGTTTCTAAGTACTTCTCATTGACAACTTGTTTAGATTTATGATATTTGATCAACAAGTGGGAAGCCACTTTCTTTCTAGAATTGAAGCTAACTATTAGGATTGCCTTGAAGGGTGGTGGTGGAGGCTTTCTTTGAGAAATTGGTCTTGCTATATTACTCCACAATCTCATGAGATCCAAGATTCTTGCACAACTTCCTAAATGTGTGTCCCTTTATCAATATCCCTAGTGGGATAAGTTGGTGTGCAAGAGCCCTTGGTGGAAGGTATCCTTAGATTGGGCTTTAGATGCCTCCGTCATTAGAAGTGCAAGTGTAAATCTTAAAGAACATGAGTTCCTAAGTTCACCCAACCGTTGAGAACACTGTCCTTTTACACTGTTTCCGATCTCCAAAGGTACTCAAGCCAACATCTTCTTTCATATTGGTAGTCGTTACCCCCAAGTTAGTTCATATACCTTCAACCTTTATTAGGAGAACAATGTGGCAGAAATTGAATTTTCCAACACATGCAAAAGGAAGTTGGGGTTTAACACCAAATGTCTATTAAGAATGCAGAGGTGAAGGCCCATCCATCCAAAGGTTCACTAGGATAGTACTTCAAAAAGCATCTGAAGATGAGGTACAAGCCCTTAACTTTAAAGAAAACAAGATTTCCCTTTCTCACAAGGGAAAGGTTGCAATGGAATCAAAATCTTTTGATGATTGTAATTTAGATTAGTGTTTCTACAATTATGGTCTTGTACTTTTGTTGATGTAAGCTTGTAAGGTAGATTGGCCCTTTATTTGCGATTTATCATCCTTCTTGCACTTGTGCCCCTTTTTAAGTGATGAAATCTTATGACCTAAGATTTTTGTGTAAGTTTCGATTGAAAATCTCATATTTTCTATGTTATTTGATTTTCTCTGCTTATTTTGGGTCTTACCTTTATTGCGCCTAACTTTATGTTTCTAGCCCATTTAAAAACAGGTTAAAATTATAAAGTCACTTTAAGAAAACAAATTTAGGGTTTTGCCTATAACTAGCTTTTTGACTTCTTTCACTTCTCTAAAAAGAGTCTAAGCTTGTGAGCATCTAAGCTTAGATCAAAATTTACGCATTCACCCCTATCTTTTTGCTTTTATGAAACTTCTTTCCTAGTTTTTAAAATCTTTCTATCAATTTGAAAAAAAGGCTATTGAATTCTTTAAGAAGGACACAAAGAACATCCCAAATCATAAGAGGATATGCTAGAAGCTTCTTATGGCCATAAAAGGTCTTATGGTGGCCTTGGGCGCAAATTTGTAGAACTTTGGACTTACGCATTGATGAGTTCCAACTGTGTGGCGCCAAGAGTTTCAAGAGAAAGAAGGATGCCATGAACAGCCTTGATATTGATGTTCACCACTTCAATTTTCACCTTCTTAAAGCCAATATCATCGTGATTTAACATCCAAATGAGTTTATGCCATCTTCAAGGAGCATTTTAAGCTCAAGTTGATACTTCCCTTTCATTCCTTTACCAAATAGTGCTGGAACTTTATAGGATCTCTCCCTTGTAAATTTACTCCACTGCTACAAAAGGAACTTCTAACAATGAAAAATATCATCGTTAAAGTTTATTTTATTGTCATTAAAAATTTTAACGACGAAAAAAGTTGGTTGCAGTTCATTGTTATTGGTTCTACCGTTGATGCTTTCAACGACAACTTGAAAATTTCCATTGTTATTATCAATAATGGCGACACAAATGCTCGTCGTTATTAATTAGATAATAACAACAAACTACTCAATAATAGCAATTAAATTATTCGTCGTAAATTATATACAACAATTTTCCACTTATCAATAACTACAAATTTGTTTCATTGTCATTTTTCAGAGTTAGTTGTTATAACAAACATGTTCATCGTTAATATCTACAATTTCGACAAGATTACCTAACAACCTTTGACATTATAATTACATTAGAAAAATTCAAATTAGACATTCGACATTCATTCAAGACACTATTGCAATTGACTAAATAACAGAAATTAAAAAATGACATCGAGATGATGAAATTTTGAAACAATTATAATTTTATACAAATATTTGAACTGTATGTACATGTTATAATATAGTTTAAATACAAATCAGCCATTGAAAGTTGAAACTAACTATGTATCCCTAAAAATTATAAGGTCAAAGCTATAAAATGACATTTCAAAAAAAGGCTAATTATTGAGCGACAATCCAAGGTCTTTGGCCACCTATACCAAAAAGAAAACAAAATGCATAAAGGATTAGGCATTGAAATAGACGGCACTATAGTCACAGCAACAACTAACTAAGACGATAAGTAAAAAATGGAGGTGATGATGTTTCATAGTAAACAAGACATAGTAACATATTTGCTACGAGTCATAAATAATAATAGGAAATAAGGAAAGCTTAAAGAAAGAAATGAAAAATAGTGATCAGGAATGAAAAGCTAATAGGTGCATAAAGGCAAACATAAGATATTGAAAATACACACAGAGTATAAAGGGAAGGGGGAAAAGAGTCTACAAAATAAACCAAAAAATGGCTCACTAGATCGAGTAGGCATGATATCAAACATGTTATCATCATTTCACTCTATTGAAATTTTACTCTTTGAGGCTAATAGATGATCCAAAAGTAAGCTAATGTAGACATCAGTTATAAGGGAAGTGTAACGAAAAATTAACATAGACTTTATTGAAATTTAAAGGAAAACAATAGGCACAAGAATAGCTAATCCTCACAAGTATAAAAGCTTACCACTTTGGAAGTCAGAACTAGCATTGAGAGTAAGAGCAAGAGAAGCAAAAAGAAACATTGCATATACAGTTAATTTCAAAGATATGACGAAAAAACAATCAATATTAAAGCTCTTCTCTATAAAGAACAATGTAGATCTTACATATAGGTGAAATTTAAAAATCAATAACCCAATAGTATCATATATGTACCAAGTGCTTACATTGTAAAATACATAAGGTCTCTTTAGCTATATAAGATTTGGAAATCACAAAGTTCAAGTAATGAAAATTATATACTAGTAAACAAATTGTTCAATCCATGTGCAATCAAATTCAAAGCCTCAATACCAAATCCCCAAATTTGCCAAAGAGTTTGTGATCATTTTTAGATACTATGTAGAAGGCATTAACCTAAAGCCACCTTATTTCATTCAAAACAAGTGAGGGAGACAATGAGATTGAAAATTACCAAGATGCAATATTAGAGTCCAAGTCCCATAATATGTTCATATGATTCATCAATCAGAAGTTAGTCACAACCTACGTCATCTATCTGCAAAGACAATGAAGTATAAATTAAATGAATAACAGACATGAACATGAAATAACCAAGGGAGATCAAAAGAAAGCAAGCAATGAAATGAGATGGACATGAATTCAATTACAGTATCATTATTACCCTGTGGGCATGAATCTTGTTTTCTTAATGTTGAATTTTCACATGAGTGCCTTTTCAAACACTGACCATTTCATAATTGCCACTAACTTCTCTTTGAAATAGAGAATCACACTTCCAAACACAACTAATAGTGGCTAAACTCAATGCATATTGGCAAACTTATGAGACAAGGCTATGTTTAGTGCCATTAAGAGGCAACTAACAAAATTATAATGATGTCAGAATAGTTTGCTAGAACCTTACTACGGTTAATGAAGCAGAACAATGAAAAATGACCCTTGCTAGCCTTATGCAAGGTACTTGCACAGACTTGATACACAAGCATTGTATTTAGCTCAGATTTTACTGAAATCAAAAGATTAAGGTCAGAATAGAAACAAGAATTGACAACAAAGATGAACTCAAAGCAAAGCACCAGGCAGACGTTGAACAGCTGATAACTTATTTTAAAGCATTTGAAACCCCCATAAAGACCTTAACATTAAACCAGAAACCTTAATGATAAGGACTTAAACTTATCATTTTCTCCATCTACCATTGACATCAACTACTAATTTAGGTATACATTGATTCTTTACAACAATTAATTGTTACCATTGTTTATGAATGTATCTCGCATCTAATTTTACATATCGTCCTGGAATGTCTACAACTATCCCAAACTTGTAAAAAAGAATGAAACACGATATTCGAAGGTCCCAGGTAGTTCGATTCTGCATTTTTATTAGGTGATAAGACATTAACTGAGCTCAAAGCTAAGGTTCCAGTAAGGGATGATTATATGAATTCCAATGGTTATTGGATGTAGTTTCGATGATATGGGGCAAAGGAGAGGATGGTGGTATCCTAAGTAGGTCTTTAATGAATGGCACAACCAGCAAATGATAGATAGAGAGAGAAGTAGATACAGAGAGAAGGAGAGAGGAGGAAGAAGACTAGGGCTAGTAATTACAATTTGCAAATAGAGAGCGTCTGTATGCTTTGATTACTCGCCTTTGATTTTAATTATAATTTCAGTATAATGCATGTTCCCTTTATTTATTTCGATTTAGAGGGAACTTCTAAATATTAGTAGTTTTGGATTTTTCATTTTTCTCTCATAGTACTAATGATGAAATTGCAAAAAAAAATAACGATGCTTATGATAGCTTGTCATTTAATGATAATTCTTTTGATGAAAATCAACAAGAACAAAAGATTTTCATCGTTATTAGTACCTTTTAATGACAATTTTTATCTATGGTCATTGTTGTGTGGTCATTAAAAAAATTTAAATTCTAGTAGTGCTCCCAATGGCATTGCCAACTTTGTTGCCTATAAGCTTTTCTATTTCATCCATGGGAGACAACCTTGCCTGGCTGAATTTGTATAACTCCAAAGCTCTAAGGTACTTCCAATGGTTATAACCTTTAAGCTATAAGCAAAGGAAGTATAATGTCTGACAAGCCCTCCCAAATTAGGGGCTGGAAAAGAGCTTGGGTCTATGTAAAAGACCTTCATAAGAATTGGGACTTTTCAGTAGTTGGTTAAGATAGCTCTAAGGTTGGGGCTTACTTAGGGAACATTGATGAGAGATTTCCTCTCAATTTAAAGGAAATTTTAGAGAAAATAGCCATCTGTAGCCATATATAATTGATCTAAAGGAAAAAGGTTGTCAGCTTTTTGAGCAGTTCACAAATCTGGGTTAACTTCTGTGTGTTTCCACGACCTCTTAGGTTTTGGTGTACTATATCATTTTAATATCTTTTTTCATTCATAGTGCAAGCTTATGCTGATTGTTTGGAATTCCCTGATGAGAATGAAGTTTGACATTTCATGGCTAAACCCCCTAATTTCAAGGAACTGCTAGTAGGATGATAAAAGATAAGGAGACAGAGAGGTGAAACGCAACATCATCATGAAGAAACAAGAGAATATTCCTATTATAAACAAAGAAGGATACTTAGTCTTAGTTACACCCAATGCAGTGAGGGTAAACCTGTGGTTGAGCACCTTTTCGTGCTGAGGATATGAGCATAACTAAGAATAGGTCCTTTGAGAGCAATAGAAGTTCTTCTTCAAGCTCCAAGAGAAAGATTGTGGCTAAGAAAAACTCAAACTCCACTTCCTATAGTTAAGGATAATCACAGCCTAGAGATAGGCAAGTTGACCCACATCATCATTACTCCTCTCAACACCTTTCGTCTAATAGTTCCAATAGGTTCTAAGCAAATTGGGGTGTTGCCTCTGGAACTGTTGCTAGTATTGGTGGTGATGACAATAGAAGAATTGTCACTGATGTTCTGTTAAGCATTACTAATATATGGTTCTCGTAGGGGTTCTTTCATTAACCTCATTGTTGAAGGCCTTTTCTCTTTTGAAGATTCCCCCTAACCCTTCTTACCAGCTTGCATTGATAGAGTAGAGGAGCAAGAGATTGAAAAAAGTCCATTCCCTAAGTGCCATCATACCTATTACTTCATCTATCCCAAAGAGGAAAAAAGGCAGTGGTCCAAAGGATAGGGTTTCTCCTTTTGTTCGAATTGGGGAGAAGCTTCATAAGACTAGGGTTACTGAGTAATCTCTAGAGGTTATGAGGGTATGATCTCATTCTTAAAGAGTAGATTAAGAAAGCTAACTCTAGAGATATTCGGGGAACAATCACCCCTTTACTTCAAAGTTTCACATGGCTGTTAAGAAGCTAAAGGTCGAACTTCTTACTCTTTTTTCTGGGTTAGAATCTCTAAAAATGTCCTTTTGAGATCCAAACTTTGGGAATGTGGGGAGGCTTTGGATAAGGTCAAAGCGGAGAATAAAGCTTTGAAAGAGGAGCTAGAGAAGGAGAAGAAAAGCTCATGGTTTTATTAGGTGGATTTGATCGAAGCCTTAGCCACCCAGATATCTATCTTCTTGAAGTAGACTGCGGCTGAAGCAAGTATTGAGAAGTCTAAGAGATCTAGGACTGATTGATACAGTGTTGTCCTTTTATGATATTTTTGTATTTTAATCTCAAATATTTGATAAATTTTTTGTGAATTTTAATTTTGTGTTGCTAGTACAATAAATTTTGTTGCTTATAAGTCTTAATCCAATTTTTATACAATTGTGCACAATCCCTTGATTGAAGTTGCCTTATTTCCACTTTTTAACACTTATTCACAATTTAATTCAGTAATGCACCACTAGATACAAGGGAATTCATGAAACTGCGTTATTGTTATGACATAATCTAAAACACTAAGTACATAGAGACATAGAGTTCTTAGCCTAGTTATCGAACTTTAGAACTAATACTTATTGTAAAAATCCTTATAGAGAAACATACTAAAACTTGGAGTAGCTTAATAGTAGATAACTATACATAGAAATCTCTGAGATAATCACATGCCAAGTGTTCACACCTCATTACCCCACATGGTAGGAGTTTATAGGTACCTAGATAGATTTCTTCCTGAATAAAGTATTATCCTTCCTAATTTGGTCTTAATTTTCCTAGATACGTTCCAGCTACTTCCATACTTCTCAGTACTAAGCCACTAAGCTTTAGGGCCCCATGATTTACCATTCTATTATAAATTCTAGTTATTCTTGTAAAGTTCTATTTTAGTGCGGCGTCTTCTATTACTTGTGATAATTAATCCAGGGCTTCCCTACCCTTGGATCCTCAAACTAGTTACACTAACTTATACAAGTATTAAGGCTTATATAATATATGTCAACATAAAGGGAGTGTATGACCAATGTAAGTTTTGACAATTATCTTAAAAGACCAGAGGACACTTGGTAGTTCATCCACCTAGGCTCCCTAAACACCCGTATCTTTCTTGCTTAAGGCCTAAGTTATTTACTTGTTGGTAGCTTTTGCTTGTCCTTTAGCTTGAGGTCTTGCTACTAAAGTATTATGAATATTGGCCCTTAACCTCTTGCAATGTTCCATTGTTTTCCTAGCAAAGAACTGGCTATCATTGTCTACTGTTATGGATCTAGGCAATCCATGTCTACCATTACCAGTAGTTCAGCTTTTAGACGCTTTGTAAAGTAGTGCACTGCCATAAATAAGAACTTCTTCTGCCCAGACCCTTATGGGAAAGAACTAAGAATGTCTATCCCGCATTTTGTAATGGGTATAGGTTTCACTATTACAAACAAATTAGTGGTTGGTTCATATATCTTGGGAGAGTAGAATTGGTATTTTTCACACTTTCTGGCGTATCGTAGTGCATCTTTGACTAAGGTGGGCAAGTAGAATACTTCTCTTAACATTTGCCTATTAGGACTTTACTTACCCTACATGTGATCAACAATCCCCTTCATGGATCTCAATTAGGATGTAGTCTTCTTTTTCCCTATCCACACACTTACAAAGGGTATTGCATAACCTCTCTTGTAGAGTTCCCCCTGAAATAGATAGAACTAAATTGCTATTCGTTTTCCCTATCCACACACTTCAACAAGGGTATTGCATAACCTATCCACAATTAATGCTATGCAGCAATTATGCACATTTGTCACATAGGCCTTCTCTTGGTCTTCGCTTAAATATTATATAACTTCCCAGAGAATTGATCCTGGGAAATCACTTTGAGAAAAATTAGCTCATTTGCTCAATGTTTCAGCATGATGATTTTATGATCTTGCAATATGAGTTATCCTAAACTAAGGAAAATTTTTTACTGACTGCTGAATTCGACCAGATACGACCAGATAATTGATCATATGCTTTCCCTTAGCTTTAAACTCTCATTTGATCTAACTAACCACCAGTTGTGAGTCACTAAAGACCTTGACAGTATTTGCCTCTAATGTGTTGCAAATCTGCAACCTTGTTATGATGGCTTCATATTCTGCTTTATTGTTAGTATTTGGGAATAGTGCAAACCTCAAAGAATACTCATATTTGCCCCTTTAGAGAGATTAGAATTAGATCAACTCCTAATCTATATAGAAGGTCCAACTATGACTAAGCTTCTTACTCTGAGCTCTTATCCTTGAACATACATCCAACCAGGAAATCAAATAGGGCATAAGCTTTAATTGCTATTTTGGGCCCGTATTTTATGTCAAACCTAGACAACTTCACTATCTATGGTAACATTCAACAAGTAGTCATATTTCTACATGATCTTCCTTAATGGTTGATCTGTCAAGACCATGATAGGGTGTGCTGTCAAATAATGTCTCAATTTCCTAGATGTAGTGACGAAAGCCAGGACTAATTTTTCTTTGGATAATTGAATTGCAATCATATCAAGACATAACTGATGAAGTGGATAGGAATTTGATGCTGATATATAAATTATAAGATCGTCCCTATGCTAGGGCTACATAATGACATATTAGCTCAATTAAATATTGCTTAAATTGTTTAAGGGCCTCATTGGCCCCTTCTGTCCAGCCAGAGTCCTTAATTGACATGAAGTACTTTAGAATTGGAGACACTTTTGTTCATTATTGAAAACAAATCTTTTGAAGGCTGCCATACACCTTGTTAATTTCTAAACTTTTTGAACACTCTTAGGGCTTTGTACACCCAACACAACTTTCATTTTCTCTGGATTTGCCTCTACCCATCTCTCATTAATCATAAACCCAAGAAAATTTTTGAGCGGATGCTTTAAAGGCACATTTTTTGGAATTCACCTTCACACCATACCTTCCCAAAGTTTCAAAGTCTCCATCAAGTCCATGAGATGTTGATTTGAAGTGTTAGACTTAGCTATTATGTCATCTATGTACATCTCCATATTCCTTCCAATCTGACTATAGAAAAAATTGTTAATTAGCCTTTAGTATGTGGCAGTGGCATTCTTTAGTCTAAAAGGCTTTACCTTGTAATAGTATAGGCCTTGATGAGTAATGAATATTGTGTGATCTTGATCTTCCTCCCACGTTAGTATTTGGTGGAAACTTGAATAGGCATCCATGACAATCAGATATCCATGGCCACTACTTGAATTTACCAATTGTTCAATGCTATAGAGTGGGAAACAATCTTTGGTACATGCTTTGTTAAGGTATGTATAATCCATACACATACTCCAAGACCCATTGGGCTTCTTGACCATCACCAAATTTGCCAACGAATCTAGATAATAGCATTCTTTAATGAACCCAGCTTCCAATAGCTTCTATACTCCCTCTGAAACTGTTTTTTTTCCTGCTAAGACCAAAGTATCTTGTTTTCTATTTTACATGCTTTGCTTGTGGGTTTATAGCTAATTTGTAAACCATTATCCTCAAATCAATTACTAGCATCTCATGCTACATAAGCTAACTCATCTACCTACTGCCTCAATAAGCATACAAGCACCTCTTCAAAAGCTAGATCCATGTCAGCTCCTATTTGTACAGTCTTGGATTACTCTTATACCAAGAGAACCTCTTGCAATTGATCCTTTGGTTTGGGTCGAGGATTCTTGGTGTACCTATTGTCC
>NCQT01072589.1:12004-29505 GCA_002740465.1 Stenocereus thurberi
TAAGACGAATCAAATTAGAAAATAAAATTGAAAAGCTGAGATATAAAAAATGTAAGCAAAGTTGGCATAATCCAATCAGGTTATATAAAATTAGTAGCTGAAATCACTTGGCCATATGTATGTAATTGACAAACTATGTAGCTCTAAAATATATAACTTGATTCTTGGATACTATTTTAACAAAATTCTTTGTGAAGAAAGAGAAGTAGTAAGAACTGTTCGGTGTAATACGCATTAAGTTTACACTCCATTCTACCTAAATTTAGCTCAAATAATTGGTAAATTAGGTTGTTTATTAGTGTGTTGTAGTCAATAAAGATAACTGCTCAAATGGCAAATGATCGGTGCAAAGCATGCCAAAAGTTAGGCATGTTAACCTGAAAAACATTCAAGGATAACCTAAGATAACCATGAAGCAAGGCACAGAAATTGTGGGCGAAACAAGGAAGATGAACAATGCAGAAATTTGGCAAGGGCTGCTAGTGCCATGCAGTAAGGGCTACCAGTACCAGGTGGTATGAGGTGCTAATCCCAAATCTTGTTTCTGCTCAATTTCTGTGCAGAATTCCAGAAACTTGGCATGGTCTAGTCGTGCCACATGGCACTACCATAGCCAAATTTGCTGCGTTGGGATCTCTTTAAAGTCTCTTCCCCTGTTTATGTAATCATCTAATTTTTTGTTTTTAAGAATAGAATTTAGCATAGGGTTTAGGAGAGACTGGTGTACATTTAGTTTCATTTTGGATCCTCATTTCAAGAGTACTAAAGTTTTAATGCAATCAGTTTTCTTTCTCTATCTTTAATTTTTATTTTCATTCAAGTTCTTACTTTGTTGAGTTTTATTTACTATTTAGTGCCCAAGTTTACATGTTTTTGTTTTGTTGATGGATTGAAATTACCGCCTCCCTTTTCGAATCATCCCTTCACTCTCTTATCTACTCTTAATCTCTCATTCTCTTTCTTCTAATGTAAATTTCAAGCTCTTTCTCTATCCTCCATCTCAGGGTTTGAAAATCCATTTTTACACGTTTCAATTTTTGGCTTTCAATGGGTTAGATTAGGAGTAGTTGAGTTAGACTAGTGAGAATAAGTGGAGAATCTACCTCCAATCATCATCTACTTGCTCCAACAACAGAGGCAACTTCCATTGTTGGAATTTCAAGCTTTTGAGGCACTTCCCTTTCTCTTTCTTCTTTTAGTTAGTAAATTTAATGATTTCTTACTTAATTAGACTCTTTGCTAGTTATTATTAGTTAATATGAAGTTTTGTGTTGATTTTGTTTATTATGCTTTGTTTTATTTTAGCTTAATTAAGCATGTTTAGATTAGGGTTAATGAGTAATTAGTTTAATTAGCAGCTGTGAGGACTGCAAACACCAGGCTGCTAGAACTACCTTCTTCTTTCCTAACATGCTAGAACTTCATTCTAGCTTGCCGGACAAGCTTGGAAATCTTTCTTGATAGTCTCCCCCCGGCTATGAAAACAGCCCTTTGAAGGGCTAAAGCCTTTCTTTTTAAATCGAAAGACAAGGGAAATGTTCCCGTAGAAGGGCTAAAGCCCTTCACACTCGAAGAAAAAGAAAAGGGAAATGTGCTCGGCGTTTGCTATGCAAAATGCCTTTTTAAGGCAAGGTAGCGCCGTAACCCAATTTGATTAGAAGTCAAATTAAGGGCGTGATTAAGGCAGCTACAACAGCTACTGAAAGACCTTAATAGCATTCTTGATAACTAGTGACTTGACCCTTACTCCCCACCAAAATACTAATCAACATATTGGCATCATTGTCGAGGTGGTAGCACGAAATTATGTTACATTGTGTTTTTCTTAGCCCTATTGTGTTTAGTTTAGTAAGGTTTGTTTGTTAGATTGGTGATTTGTGTTTAAAAAACCAAAAATCTCTAAAAGTTGAAAATTTTTGAAAAATTAAAACAAATGGCAATTTTTCATTTTCCCCAATATGAGCAAGAATTGTTTCACTATTGTTTGGATCGTTTAAATGCTTATCTTGCTCAATGTGCTTATCATGATTATTCACATGGAAAATGGAAAATTTTGGGTGCTATTAATGGGGGTATGAATTGTGAAACTCGCACTCTTTTTAGAGTATGGGGTTTTCATTCCAAATATGTCAATGAAGCTTGGGATATGCTTGAATGGTTAGTTGGTGACACTGTCAGTTGAGGAAGTTAGTTGTGCTCCGAGATCTCTTCCTCAATCCATGTGCTTTTTATATTATGAGGAACAACTTGTGCAATCGTGTACCCCTTCCCCTCAATCCTTTGAATATGCTCCCCCTCTTTGAGACTCTTGTCAATCATTCGACCATGATCCCAAATTCTGTCCTCATGTTATTTCTATGGACTCTAGACTTAAGCAGCTTGAGCAAGAAATGAAAAACTATAGAGAGTCCATGGAGAAAATAACAAGTACACTAATAGAGCATTGTACCTGTCTTGCATGAAATCGACCTTAGGGTAGGACCTTTCCTACCCGACGATTGTTCATTAGGTGATTTTCAGTCATGTCCCCCCTTGAGTCCTAAATTTCACATTGATGCCCCTTTGTGTGACTTTGAGAGAGATGATGACATATTCTCACCTTCGTTTGCATATGCTTCTTCCCTTGACACTAGCATTCCTATAGATACGCTCAAGGATGTTCTGATTATTCCTAAACCCCTTACTCCTTTAGCTTCCTTAGGAGAGCTCAAAGAGAGTGAGGAATATAAAAGTGATGCTAGTGTGCATGATCATGATTATGAGGGATGGTATAACTGTAATGATTATGAGAAGTGTATAGTTGAGGATACCCCTTTAGGGGAGTCATGTGGGATGCTTGTGCATGAGGTTCCCCCTTCTTGTCTTAAGCTTATTGAATATATGTCCCCCGACTCTTTTGACTTGATCCCTACTTCCCTTACTTGTTCATTACGTTCTCCTCCCCTTGAGCATCATTCTGCTAGCCCATGGATTATCATGTGATGTGTAACCTTAGTTTGGATTAGGGCCATGTGGACCGCTTGTTTGATATGCTTAACGGGAATATGCTTGACGTTATTTGGTCCTTGGTACCTTTACTTTAGAGGCTACAGTCCCTCCCTTGACCCTTTTCAGGCATATCTAGTTTCATGCATGCCTAGTGGACTTGCCTAGAAAAATTATGTAGACCACTTTCTTTAATCACTCTTTAAATTTTTCTAAGGCTTTTGAAAAGTTCAAGAGAGCATTGAATATCATTAATACAATTGTACTTGTGTTCTTTTACTTACATGCTTTTCAGTGATGTGCTCGGACATTCAATGAGCTTCTTCGTGCTTTGACGGCATCTGAGTGGTGCTCTTGATCTCGATCTATAGAGGAGTGACCGATGTTCCTCAAGCCTCATATAGCATCATGTTAGTGACGCGTAGTTTGGGTACATTTTGTACTCGCCCTAGTATGATCGTTCTAACTATTCTATCTTTTCTTTTTTTTCTTTTCTTTCTTTCATTTTGTACATAGTTGTGGATACCCAAGATTGTGATTTTCTATGGGTGATAAATTTTGAGGTGAAATTTGAGATTTGTTGAGCTGGAATGGTCACCCTTGTTTGATTCGTGTGTTTTGTTTTATGCATGTCTGTTGGTGGCTTGCTTTGTTTTGTGAATACTTGTTGGTTTGTTTGGTTTTGTGCTTGTTGGTGGTGTCATAGGTTTGTAGATATTTAATGTATTTAAGGTGCTGGTTTTGAGGTTGGATTGCTTACGTGATTGCTTTTTGGCACCTTATTCCCATAGTGAGGATATTCTGGAGTTTTTATGTGGGGGTGAGGTGCCTATTATATATATTTTTTGAAAATTTTGAAANNTTAAAAAAATGATTTTTCTTTGGGGATTGGTGTTCTTTCTTATGTGATTATGATCCCAATATGCTAGATTATTTATTTATATGTAAATAGAGTTGCATGATAAGATGTCTACTTGAGGATGTAAATTCGATTTTTAATAATAACCACATCTCATATGTGTGATTTTATGCCTACCTTGCTCACTTTACCATCAATTCTTCAAGTCTTGTTATTAAGTTGGCATGTGAACTTTTTATTTGTTAAACTTACCTTCTAAGCTGTGGAAATAATACAAAAAATAGGAAAAAGGAAAAAGACTAAAAATGTGAATAAAAACCTAAGCACCAATGTTCAAAGTCACTATCTTTATTTCATATATTTTATTAGTTTGAATATGTGTTATTTTGCTTGATTATGCATCTATTTGGACAATTAAATAAGTACTTTGCATAATCTAATAAAATTCCTTTTTAGGGAAGGCTCGAATATTTATAAGTCAAGTGGATATTATTCTGAGAAAAAAGAAAAAGAAAGGAAAAAATTGAGCAAAGTAGGCAATTAGGCAAGGAAATGCAGATCATGTCAATGTTAGCAACTTGATTAAGAAAGATCCATACACATTTGCATATGCACTAAGGTGCACACATAATTGCATATTGTTGTGTGGGGTGAAAAATGGAAGCCAGGTGCTTCTTGTGACTTCGATATCTTTTGATTGTATATTCTATTTATATATAATTTGGCGATTTGGTTACTAGGGTGATGCTATTGCCTAAGTTGTGTACATAATTTTCCTATTATTTGTATATATAATCATATTTTGAAAAAAAAAACCAAAAAAATTTTTCTTTGTTTTTGAAAAGACTTTGTGGGTATTTTATTTAAAAGCCCTCATGAGACTTCACTCGCCTACTTGGGAAACCGAGGATTTAAAGTTGTTACACACACTAAATGCAACCGTGATTCCTATAAAAGTGAGTTATGATTTTTTTTTCATTTCTTTTTAGCTAGTTTAGTTTGTTTTGCTCAAGGATTAGCAAATACGACGTATTTGTTCGAGCACAATACGCATGAGTTTTAGACCCCATTCTACTTGGATTTAGCTCAAATAATTGGTAAATTAGGTTGTTTATTAGTGTTTTGTTGGTTTTGTAGGTAATAAAGAGAATTGTTCAAATGGAGGATAATCGGTGCAAAGCATGCCAAAAGTTAGCACATTAACTCGAAAAACCATGGAGGATAACCCAGGATAACCATGAAGCAAGGCGAGTTTAACAAATACAAAAAATTATGAGAGAAACAAGGAAGAAAAACAATGTAGAAATTTGGTAGGGCTGCTAGTACTAGGTGGGATGGGGTGCCCATACCAAATCCTGTTTTTGCTTTATTTCTGTGTAGGATTTCAGAAACTTGCCACAGTCTGCCTGTGCCTCATGTCACAACCGTGCCAAATTTGCTGTATTGGGATCTATTTAAAGTCTCTTCCCACATTTATATAATCGTCTAATTTTTTGGTTTTAAGAATAGTGTTTGGCCTAGGACTTAGGACAAATTAGTGTTTCATTTTGTAGCCACATTTCAAGAGTAATGAAGTTTTGATGCAATTACCTTTTTCTCTCTTTAGTCTTCATTTTCATTCAAGTTCTTACTTTGTTAAGTTTGGTTTATTAGTTTAATGCCTAAATTTACATGCCTTTGTTTGTTGATGGATTAAAATTAGTGTATCCCTTTCCTAATCATCATTCTACTCTCTTATCAACTCTTAACCTCTTATTCTCTTTCTTTAAGAATGTAAATTTCAAACTCTTTCTCTCTCCTCCATATCAGGGTTGGAAGCCCATTTTTGAAGTTTGAGTTTTTTGCTCTTAATGGATTAGATTAGGAGTAGCTGAGTTAGATTAGTGAGAATAAGTAGAGAATCTACCTCCAATCATCGTCCACTTGCTCCAACAATGGAGGCAAACCTCCATTGTTGGATTTTCAAGCTTTTGAGGCACTTTCCTTTCTCTCTCTTCTTTTAGTTAGTAAGTTTAATGCGTTCTTAGTTAATTAGATGCTTTGTTACTTATTGTCAGTTAATATGATGTTTTGCGGTGATTTGTTAATTATGCTTTTTTTTAGTTTAGTGTAGTTAATTATATTTAGAATAGAATTAGTGAGTAATTAGTTTAATTAATCATGGTTAGTGATATTTGTCACTTTCTCTAGCTTAGAGTTGGAGTCGAAAATAACTAGTGACTTGATTTTCACACCTTCGCAGATGACGACAAATTTTCACCCTTACTCCCCACCAAAATACTAATCAACAAGAATGAAGGATGAATCTTTTTTTTTTGGGTTTTTTAGAAGGCGAAAAGGCCTCAAGCGAATTTGAATTATAATGAAATGGGGGAAAACCTTTTTTTATTTAAATCCTTTGTTTTTTTTTGTCTGTGTTTAGTTGTAGATACTTGGGGATGTAAGAAGGAGAAACATGGGAACTATGCAATGATTGTAAATTTTTTTAATTGGACGTGTTTTCTTTAGTTTGTACTTATACACATCCCTATTAGCATTTAATTAGCCACTTTGTTAAAATATTAAGAAAATTAATTTAATATTAATGGCATATTAGCCAATATAAAACCTATATGCTGCATGCCCTTCTTGGCTTTATATATAACATAGATATTGTTTAATAACTTAATAATTGTTTTAACTTTTCTCTTTTGTTTTTCTAATAAAGTTTCGCATCTCAGCCATTATTTATAATCTATAATTTCCCAAGTCAAAGGGAATTTTCATAAATTTGGCAGGCTTTAAATCATTTTATACAAAGGTGAAGCAGTAAAAATTAATATGAAAAAGTTGCGGGTCAAAAAAAATTATGCAAAAATGTTAATATCTCGATGACGAAGTGATATATTCAAGTTTGGTTTTGAAAATACATTTAAGGATGAACAAGAACACGAAACCTTGCTAACTATTTTGCCTTTTGCATTAATTCTATTTTCTATCATTTCTTATATTTGGTTGATCTGCCTCATCTTTAAACTTTGCTTCCTTTTAATGTTATCTGATTCTTCTTTTTACTTCAAACTTTTATAAGTTAGTGGTTCCTCAAGAGTGTTTGCACCTATTGCCAGCATCATCCACCATGTCTTTGAGACTTTTTCCTAAATATTGAAACCATTCCTATTGGATTTTAAGTGGTGGTCAAAGGTGTATATATATATATCTCTGTGTGTGTGTGTGTGTGTGTTTATCTTGCACCCCTTGTATTCATGGTGGTAAGCCTGTATAGTTTGTTTTGAGTTAATGATACAGTTAAGCTCCCTAGTGCGAGGGAGCAATGAGTGTTGCAATCCCTTGATTTTAAATTCCATTCCTCAAAATTGTGGACTTAGCCTTTCTCTATGCAATCTTGTTATCTTACTTAAACTTGTTTCATATTTACTGTTTTACAGTCTGCTCATTCAAATTCAAATTCGTCTATTGGCCTTATCATGCTGATGGTGGCTAGACGGTCACCTTGTTGATACTCCGTTACTACTATCTTGTTTGTAATTCAATGGTTGAACCCAAATGTAACTGAATCACCTTTCTTCTCTAAAGTGGGGCAAACCTTTTCCTTTAAAACTCTCTTTTGTCGTTATCTATTACCCCATATTGGACATTGTGATTATCCTACTTCTTATGATATTGGTACTATATTTATGATTTTGACATTCAACCATAATTTAGTATCATAGTTATAGGAGCAATCGACCTTATTATTCCTGGTAGAGCTCGAAAACCCCAAACTCATTTCCATTCATGCGAGGGGTCCGAACGGCTTGGTCTGGTAATCAAAACTTTTGTTAAAAGTATTTAAGTAAGCGAATAATATTGTCTTCCTATTTCGAATACTCTCCTTTCTCATTTCTTTACATATTTCATAAACAACACAACTTGATCTATAAGTTAACCTTCTAACTACCTGATTGAGATGCCATAGAATACTGATTGAGATGGCGTAGAATAATTATCTTTGCCGACAATATGACTCAGGAAGTGTTAACTATCCACTGGCTCTTTCTTAATTCATACTTACAAACCACAATTCTGGTGGCCTTCTATTCTTGGATTCCTAAAACACTCATAACCATCTTTACTCTAGCCATCTCATGACAATCCCTCCCTTATCAATCATTTCTAACTTCATTGTTCATTTCTTTCATGGGCAATGACTCACTTGACCACCATTGTCATCATTCTCATTCTTGGATATGTTCATCTTTAGCGTCAAATTTAGATCTTGTAAACTTTTGACTAGTCCAATGATAAAAATCCCGGCATAGCTTGGGCACAATAATAATTACCTAATCTGGCGTCTTCAGGGACCTTGAAAATATGGGCATTGAAGTTGTCTCACATGGGTCAAGAAAGGGGTTGTCATTAGTATTAAAAGTGCAACCCACGATAATAGCGAAGATTAAGCTAAGTCAAAAGCCTGATACCAAGTTAGAGAGACTTAGGCAGAATGTCATACAAAGGAAGTCACCTGCTTTATGATACTTGAGGATGGAGCCTTGAGGTTAACACACCAGTTATCTGTTCCTAACAAAGAGGAATTGAAAGGAACAATTTTAAAAGGAGCTCATACTGCTCATTATTCAGTGGATCAAGAAGGAACAAAAGTGTTCAAGGATCTAAGGCAATCCTTTTGGTGGGATAACCTAAAGAGGGAGATTGCAGAGTATGTGGAAGTGCCTAACTTATCAAGAGATCAAGGCTGAGCATCAACGGCTAGTATGCGAACTGAGGCCTTTAGAAAGTCCCACTGAAACTGGGATTTAATCATAATGGATTTTATCACAGGATTGCCCCTTCCATCTTCAAAAAGAGTGCCATTTGGGTCAACGTTGACAGACTCACAAAATCTGCTCATTTCATACCAATCCATGGGACTTGGGGTGTAGACAGACTCTCGTAATTGTATGTCAGAGAAATAGTTTGGCTACATGGCGTACCAAAGGACATAGTATCTAGCAGAGACCAAAATTTGAAGCTCGATTTTGGCAAGCCTTACAAAAGCCTTTGGGATTAAAACTAAATTTTAGCGGTTCATATCACCTTGAGACAGATAAACAGATTGAAAGGGTGAATTAAATCTTCGAGGATATGCTGAGAGCATGTGTACTTAACCTTCAGGATAATTGAAAAGATTATTTGCCCTTGGGAGAACTTTCTTACCATAATAGTTATCATTCCACCATTAAAACAGCTCCTTTTGAGACATTATATGGGAGGAAGTGTAAAACAACCTTATGGTGAAATGAGCTAGATGAAGCACGCATAATAGGACATGAGAAACAAGTACTCATACTAGTTTGAGGGAAATTTAAGGGTTTTCAAATTTGCAAGTTCGAGGACAAAACTTATTTCAAGGGAGCCAGGGGAGAGGCTGTAACGGCCTGAACCTAATTCATGCTAATCACCCTGAGTTATCTCAATTGAATTTAACTAAGTTAGGCGACGCATTTCAATTTAACATTTTATGTATTTATGCAATAGAAGGATGAATCGATAGAGTGACCTATAGAATAAAATTTCATTATGTTCCAAAACTATTCATTCAAATTTATAAATAAATGCGTGCTGATATATGAGTAAAATTAGCCTATTAAATGAAAACAAAAATTCATGGAATATAAAAGTATGCACAATTCATCCACTTAATTTATTATATAAATGAAACCATCATAACAATGTGTGAAGCAATTAAAATAAAGTGTAATGCCTAAATTAATTTAGATGAGTCTACAATTTTTCCCAAAATACACCTTAGTAATCCCATTGATAGTCCAAATGGTAATACTAAGCTTGGCCAAATATCTACTAAGACCAAGAAAAAAAATAATAACTAAAACAAATAAATAACGCATAAAAAAATTTACCTAAATAAAGAGATAAAAAATTAAAAAATAAAACAAAAACAAAAACAAAAACAAGAAATAAATACGATATACATTTCTTTGTGTATGATGTTGTATGGGTAGCCGTGAACATGGATGTAAGCTTGAGATGGGTGGATAGGCTGCAGAGGAAGGAAATAGGTTAACTTTGGGAATTTGAAATTCATTACATAAATTGAATTTGTGAATTAGTTTAAGGTAATGAAATAATGGTTAATGTGTACATTTGAATAAAATTTGGAAGGTATGTGTGTGTTGTGTGGGGGTTGCCATGGAAGAGGGTTTCTTGAGCTTGAGGTTGAAGATGGGTTTAAATGAGGGAATTGCTAATTGGACTCTTAAAATTAGTAGCTTAATTAAGCTCCTGAAATTAATTTGAGAAATTAAAATGTGTTTTTATGTGAGAATTAAGTGGAAATATATTTTTAGGATTTTGAAAACAAGTTAACTATGAGATGAATACTAGACACTAATTTAGGAGTCATTGGATGAATTTCAGCGTGTGAATTGGGGTGATATTATCAATTAAAATTAATTGTGGGTTAGACTTTTGTGACTCGGTTAAAATGGTAAGAAGATTGGGTTTGAATTGGTGTTAAAAATTTATTATGTGCTTGTGTAACTTAAAGAGAGGAATTAAGATTAATTCTTGTTCAAATGTTAGAGAATGAAGTATGTTTTTGTGGCCAAACAACAAAGTATATTTGAGCCTGAAGGAGCAGGAATATTTTCAATTGGCACATGAGAGTGTGATTTGGCATCGAAAATCAATTTAGAACCACAAATC
Organism: Stenocereus thurberi; assembly: GCA_002740465.1. Lineage (NCBI taxonomy): Eukaryota > Viridiplantae > Streptophyta > Magnoliopsida > Caryophyllales > Cactaceae > Stenocereus > Stenocereus thurberi. The sequence goes on from NCQT01072589.1 coordinate 22,554, forward strand.
GAGTTAGTAACTCAACCCCTCATGAATAAATCATTAGAACTAACCATAATATCTCTGTTCATAATAATAGTGGAAATGAAATTCATGATAACATCAAGCATGACATCCAATACCAATAACAACAATGATTATAATAACTTTATCGATAATAACATCAATATGCACAACAGTAAGGAAAACGATATTAGGGCCTATCATAGCATAGTAACATCAATATCGTTGATGATAGTAATAACCAAAATAATGATAATAACAAATAGGACTCTACTAATAATAAGATATACATTTCTGGAGCAGAACTGAGGCCACTCTGCTTGCTTCGACGTCACAAATAGTATTTTATTGAAAGGCGAGCACCTTCAAGGTTCCAGGTACCTTTGCTGCCTGTACCCTTCTGAATTTCACATGCTTTTCATAAATACTGAAGACTGATAATATATAATTATTTAATAAATCATTTTCAAGTCTTTTTTTTTCACATAATCAAGTGGACCCACTGGTTATCAATCACCAGGGTTTGCGCCCTTCAATTATGCCGTGCGGCCTCAAGTCAGGCTATTCGATCGGCCTGGTAGGTGTACACCAATTCAATGATCGCAATAATCATATGAGCTCTTCAATTTGGGTTCCACTATCAAATAATAACCGGTAACAGTTTTATTTTATAATCTCTCCCTCTCCTATTTTCAAACTAAAAAAGAATTAAAATGGGGGCGCCTAACTAAATTATTTTAAAAGCTTAACTTGATAGTATGGGGATAAGCATACTGAGCTTCGGCTCATTTTTCAAAGTATTTTTGTGTTTTCTACTTTAGGTGATGGATAAGTGAACAAACTTATCCCTAACAAGCTGAAGGAAGTAATAAGTGAAGGAAGGATTCGTTACATTTGTAATTTGACACCGTTAGATGGTCACAGTGGATTCTTGCATAGTATGAAGGCTTAATAAAGCTCAAAGATTTGGTTGAGTCTAAAACTTGAGTAAGCATGCTTTAGATAGAGAGAGTTAGAAGATACCTAATCTGGTTATATTTTGGAAAGGTTAAATTATGGTTCGAAGTTGACTCAAATGCCTTCAGTTTGATAGGATTTGAAGAATTGTGATAGCGCTCCAGTAAAATCATATATCTTATATAAATAACCTTGTCCAACTTCAAGCAGCGGTAATGCCTCCAATCATTAAGACTTCCACTACAATTACTATAATAAGTGGTTAACTTAAGTAATCGAAAAATTATTATTTAGGGGCATTACCGTTGTAGTATCAGAGTTAGGTATAGGGCCACTGTGAGGTATAGGGATGTCTATGAGTCGTGTTGGACTACTGAAATGAGATGTTGACTAAGAGTTCATGTGTATATGTGTATCATGAGGATGTTTTAGTAAACATTTACCCTGTTTTTAGCCTTTGGAATTAAGACCAATGACATAGTTAAATAATGTCTTATGAATTCCATCGTTATCAAAGTAGAGTGAGGAAGCATTCGGTTAACTTCCTGGTGACGTACGTTTTCCAAAGAAGTATACCAAGCTCCTAGAGATCATTTTGTTGAGTTTTTGGGTTGCACGTTTGGGTTACCAGGATGACTTCAATCTAGGGGTTTTACTAAGATGTGTTAAAGTACTTAATGTTTGGTATTGTGATGTTAAGACATGACAAGAAGGTGACGTCCATAAACTCTTATGTGTTTAATGTAGTACTAAACTCCATTTAATTTGCTAGATAGGTGAAATGTATTATGCATCATTATTCATGGCTTAGATCACTATGAAATAGCCATTGCAATAGTACAATAATAGGAATGTATGAGGGCCTATCAGACCGTCATAGATGATTTGCAATAAACATTTAGTATAATTAATCAGGTGTTGGCAATTTAGTAGCTTATGGTGTGCTACTTGATATTATATGGGTTGCATGTGGCAAGATAAGGTGTTACACAAAGGAAATGTTGTCATTAAATGTGTCTCCAGATTATGTGAACTTACGTGGGCGACCGATAGCTAGGTGTGTAAAGTCATTATACCCTAAAAGCATGTTCCACAGTGATGAGGGATAAGTAATGAAGAGGTGAAGGATATTTAGATTTGGGACGTTGGTGAACATTTCGACTCTGGGTCATTGATCCAGATCATATATACAAATATGCCTCAATCTACGCGATAGTAGGCATTAAAAACTTTGGAAATGCATAAGGGAAAACTCCGTTAGAGATTTGAGATTGTATAGTGTGGTTGGGCCGATAATATCCACACTTATTTTGACATTAAAACAAACTCTAAAGGCACATAGAAAGTACTAACAGTGGATTTTAGCACTAAGATATTCATAAGAGGTTCTAAGGAGACGATATAAATAACTTCTCTTATTATCATGGATTAGGTCATGGGTCTTGATGGGTCAAGCTATACTTATTAGATTGTGCAAAATAAGTTAAATGGGGAAGATCATACTTTGTGGAGTATCAAGTGATTTAGTAAGCAAGCTCATTGGGATTAACAAGGACTAGACAACAAGGAAAAAAAGAACAGAAAGAGTGAGAAGGGCACTTAGACATTGGGTTCATCAAAGTAGCGAGAGTGGCGGTTCACAACTTTGTACATGCTCATTTAGGAGAAAAACAACTCCTTACACCTGTGAAACCATAGGAAAAAGGCTCGAGGATATGTCATATATGTAGACAGATTCGTTACTTTTGTATATTAGAAATTCTAGACGTCATAATTTATATTTTAGCCAAGAGTCGATAAGATTTGGAGAGAGAAATAATCTTTGAAGAAGTATAATATAAGTACAATGGTTATATGGGTTGGACTTAGGGCACTTATTGATGCATGAGCATGATATCCTATAAAAAAAATGGTAATCATTGTTGTTTTAAATTAATGCAATAATTAACATAAAAAGTCTTAATGGATCATGAATAGTATAATATACATTCAAATTTTAGTGCTGCATCGGGTGGATTGATATTGTAATTTATAGTAATCTAAATCTTATAAATTCTTTAGAAAATATAAACAGCAACTATCCAAAAAAAGGAGCTTTATCTCACATCATCCAACTCAATCATCATAGTTTTATATAGTTGTATGTTCTTTTAGTTTTCCTGACTTTCCCTCATTGACACTTCAACTAGCAATTTTTAGTATCTATATCATATTAGATCATCAAAACCAAAAAAAATAATTAAAATGTGTTTAAATAAGCTATAGATGATCTTGTTTTTAGAAGTATAATAATGACATTAATAATATTATGTTCTAAAACCACATATTTCATTTGTAACAAATGAGGAAATGCAACTTCAGCACTTAAAATCTTGTCATCATATTTTGGTACCTTTTTTAATTGAATAAATTTATATCATGAATTTGTTATCGCTTGCAACCTATCATTGATTTTCAATGTTCATAGTGATAAAACTTTCGATAAGTGCTAAATTATTTCCAATAGTAGCTTTTATTAAGAAACCTAAAGAGTACATATGGATTACAAAGAGTCAACACATTATGTCTATGAAATATAAAAAATTCAAAAAATTAAATTGATTTTTGACAATCACGCATTCTCTTTCGTCAATTAGCACCATATCTATGTTGACATGCTCTTTTGAACTAGAGTCAAAGGCTTCCAACTTCTAAGTACTCTTACTTGGAAACTCTGATCATCATTGACACCATTTAATTGGTGAAGAAATAGCACATATTAATGTCGAGCAAATGACAAACATCACCTCAGGGTGTGCTGGATAGGTATATTAAACAAAAGTATCAAATAGTATCTTAATATTTATTGAACAATTAACAAAATAATAATCATTTTCATTAATTATCCTTCACAATATTTCATGATGTCTAAAATAGACAATGATAAGGCCTTTCACTGAAACCATGTAACCCCTTTTCCCATGCACAAAGCAAATGGCCATTGCAATTTGATGAATCACGAGAATTCCAGTTCATCTATGCGGAAAAAAATCCTACCAATTCGACAACAAAATCATAGTAAATGCAGAAGAGAGGAAAACACCCATGAGTCCACATCGATATGTTTGAGGTGCACGATTTCTCTTCCATTGGTTGGACTTTTTAATATTTCCTCTGGCTTTCGCTCTGTTTCTAATTTCATAGTCGACCATGCTTATCCATCATCATTGTTGAGAAGAACACCTCAAGCATCGATGCCGTGGTCCTCTCTTGTAATTCAATGAATGAAAGGAGAGTTTAATACGAGCTTAGAGAGAGAAAGAATGAACGAGTCTCAAGATATGAAGAACCATTATTTATACAAAACAATTCTTAGCTTCCCGCCAAAAGTTTGTTGTGACAACCTCACAGCTTGCTAGCAAATTCTAGAAGGAAAAACCTCTTAATACTCATAATTTCTAGCACAGCCCTTCAAATTGGTAGTTCTCTGAACTCCCAATTTGCTTATAATTTGATGATGAGTATTCCCTGGGAGAGGGTTTGTTAGCACATTTGCTAGTTGCTGATGAGTATGGACACAACTGAGAGAAATAAAGCCTGCAAGAAGCTTCTCCTTAACAAAGTGACAATCAAGCTTGATGTGTTTGGTCCTTTCATGGAACACAGGGTTCCTAGCAAAATAAATAGATGTTTGACTATCACACTTTATAGGTATTGGAGTAATGTCTTCCATAGCCAATTCATGAAGTACTCTACTGAGCCATGCTAAATCAGCCACAAGTCTCCTACGGCTTATGTACTCTACTTTAGTAGAAGACAAGGACACAACTCCTTGCTTCTTAGATTTCCAAGAGATTAAGCTTTTTCCAAAGAAGATAACGAACCCACTCACTGGCCTTCTTGTGTGGGGGCACACTGCTAGTCTAAATCACAATAAGCCTCTAAAGTGAGTTGAGCATCTTTGGCGAGCAAAATGCCTAGGTTATGATGACCCTTAGTATATCTAAGGACATGTGGCACAGTCTGGTAAATCTGGTCTAGTGTGGGTTAAGAAATTCAACTTACCATAATTCTTCTGTAGAGACCTAAATTGTCTAGCTATTCTCCCTAGTCAACTAAAAGCTTGTAGTTGCAGTCTAGAGTTTACATCACACTCATCCTTACAACAAGTGCATCTAGGTGTGGCACCAACTGCAGTAAATTCATCCCATGCTTTCTTGGCTTTATTGAAGTATCCCTGTTTGATTGTCTATGCCTTTCACTTAACTCTTTCTACATATCATTGGCCTTTTTACAGAACAATACACTATCTCTAATGTTTTCATGCAAAAAGTTCAGGCCCCATGAGAGAACCATGTCATTGCATCGTTGCAAATATGGAAGTAAAGGAGAGGTAGGATCCGGTTTTGCTTATGAGCCATCAATGAAAGGCAATTTCTATTTTGCTGAGAGTATAATAGTTACAGAACGCCTCCAGTTCTCAAAATCATCAGCATTGAACACATCAGTCACCAGTCTTTGGCCTGGATGATTTGATGGATGCAAAAATAGTAGATTTGAAGCTTCGCTCTGAGCTCCATTACCTCAAACCACTGTTATTAAATATGATCTCGTACAAAATCAAGTAAAGCATTTAGAATTCGTGAATCGAAGATGTAAAGCTAGATCGATTGATGGTATGAATCAATCAATCAAGTTTGAAAGGGTCCATGATTCAGGATCTTGACAGATTGCTCTAATACCAGTTGTAATTCAATGAATGATAGGAGAGTTTAACCTGAGCTTAGAGAGAGAAAGAATGAACGACCTCAAAGGAGACAGAATTGCTCTGATCTTCATTACATTATCATGTGCAATACTCAGCGCCAAAGAGAGCCATTATTTATACAAAGCAATTTTTAGCTTCCCGCCAAAAGTTTGTTCTAACAACCTCACAGCTAGCTCACAAATTCTAGAAGGAAAAACTCTTAACACTCTTAATTTCCAACAACCTCAATCCCCACCGCAAACCTATCATGGCATGTCTACTCTTCTCTTTCTCCACTGCTATTAATGGTATATTAGATCTACATTTTAAGGTTTATTGATTTTCCATTTAGGACCTTGAAACCAATATCGATACAAAAATATATTTTCTTAATCAAGTGCTTTAATTTTGAGGTTTTAGGGTTCACCCTCATCGCTGGTGTTTAAGGATGGTCAGAGTTTTTGTTGGTTGGCTGGAGTTTCTATTGATGGTGGCCAATATTGCAGCAATGGTGGTTGATTATAAAACCAATGGTGGTGCCTGTCATGGTGGTGGTTATGGCTATGGCTCCTAAGCTTCCCAAGTGAATTGGTAGGAGGTGGGATGAGTAAATACAAAAGGGTATTGTCGGCAGAAGAAAAGATGGGTGTGAAAGTAGTAATTGCACAATTAATTATAGTATTATTTAACATTAATTATGAACAAGATTCCTAAAATACACCCTATAATTAATGAGGCTTATTCATTGCCTAAGAGATATTTATGAAGGTCATTGTATCAATATAGGCTAAAAACATTGGCATGTGTTTATTAGAGGTATCGCAAAAAGCACAAACTTTTTCCATCGTTTTAGCGCCAATAAATTTACTTGAGAAACAAAATTGCCCTTATGTAAGCATTAGAAGTGGTTTAACTTTTCAGTCAAAAGAGGTTAAATATTACTAATATTCATTTTGTGTACTAACTATTAAAAACTGTAATATATTTACATATTTCTTATCTTGAAGTTAGCACACAAAAATTATCGACTGTTGATCTATTCCTATTCCAAACTTGCATTATTTTAATCATGAAACTGGATAATAATTGACTGTTCGACGCAAATTAATGCAATTGTGAATTGTCCACCCTCGAGATTAATGCATAAATTGTTTTCTTACCCAAACAAAACTGTTAACAGTAATATATTTAATTTTGTCTTATTAGTAATTAGTAATATTTAAATGCGCTAAAAGGAAATCAGTTAAATTATTTAATATTCTGTTATTAGGGACA
>NCQT01072616.1:449-13554 GCA_002740465.1 Stenocereus thurberi
TAGTAATGCAGATGCAACTTATAAATTTAACTTTTCAAGGAATGTTAAAACTCAAATAAAAAAGAGAATATACTCCTATAGAAATTAAACTTCCCGAAAAAGTAAATCCCAATAGTGATGTGCTAAATATATTGAACGCTATCAAAATAACATTTTAAAGAACAAGAAGAAGCTATCCAAAAATCTATGGAGGAAAGACGCTTACTAAAGCCACAGAAAAACAAGAAGAAGAAGAAAGTAGCCAATAATGGGTGAATATAATAAAGCTATTGAAGAATTGCTAAACGACTTTGAAAATTTGCAATTAACTAAATCAGTAAAACAAGTAAACATGCAAACAGGAACACCTACAAGAAGTGTGGGAAGTAATAATCCTAATAACTACGAAACTGGAGAAACTTCTAATCCTTTTAGGAATAATCCAAGTCGAAAGAATAAGCATACCGAGCATTTTCAAAACAAAAGAAGACATCCAATGAGAATGAATACTATCAATGAAGAGTTCAAACTAAAAAGTCCGTTACAATTAGAACCTGTACCAACATGGAGATATATTTTAAATCTAGACTGTGTAACAGATAAAAGAGTCACTATGGACAATTGGAGCTATTTAGCAATACTATCACAAATGCAAGAACCAATACATGCAGCAGAGGGAAGAGATGTAAATGCAATCTACAATTTAATAATCTACTCTTTACAAGGAATTGTACAAAACTGGTACAATGGATTATCTATAGCAGTAAGAAATATAATAGAAGTAGAGGTAAAAAAAATCTTGCAAAAAGTATAGAACATGGAGTCTAGACTATTGAAAAATATTTAATAGGGCAATTTCAAGGATATGATTATTCTCAAAATATTGAACTAAATAAACTCGAGCCAAAAAAGGAAGCGTTATATAAACTAACAAATCTGAGAATTTGCAATTCATGTAATTACAAAAACCTCTTTTGTGAATTTGATAAATATTATTATGACCTTTATAATTCCACAGAAGACCAAGAATCATATATTCAATTACTTTTAAACAAGTTTCGTCACCCATGGAATAAATATTTTTCAGAAAAATTTGAAAATTTTGTTAAAAGCCCTACTGTTATTAGAAGTGTAGCAGCAGTTCAATCCTGCATAAATCAAGAATTGAGACAACTATGTTTACAAGAACAAGGACGAAGATATATTAAAGAAGTAACTCTGTTGTGAAAACGTTACAGAACCAGGATAATATGATTGTGAAAACTATCCAAATTTCAGACATAAACAAAAGAGAACTCCAAACAATATACCAAGAAAACTACTCCTAGAAAAACTCCAAAGAAAAAGTTTTCTAAGAAGAAAAAATTGACTCCCAAGAGAACAGAAATTGAAAAAGCAAAAACTAAAAATTCAGTAAATAAACCACAGAAAATTAGTAAACATTTTCGGCACAAAAATTTAGCTCAAGAGAACTTTAATCCACAAAATCGATCCTATAAAAGAAGTAAAAGAATCAACTTCATGTCAATGTTGGAATTGTGGAGAAATAGGACACAAATAAATTAATTGTAACAAAAGAAAAGCAAATATAGTAAAATTATTCTCAGAAGAATTTGGAAAAATTCAAGATGAACTATATCCAATAAGCTCTAGTATACATGAAGCAATTTCAAGCTATTATGAATCTATTCGCTCGAAAACTGAAACAAGTACATCGGAAACTGAAAGCTATTCAGATAGAAGATGAGCACTAAAGACACAAAAATAATACAACAACAAGAACAAGAAAATAACGAAAATTATATTGGAGTAATAACTTTCAACCAGAAACTATATGAAAAAATTATAACAATTGATTCATCTTTAAAAGATCCTCAAAATTTTATGAAAAAACTAGATGATTTTCTAACTCAAAAATAAATAAGATATTTTAAGCTTTATCCTACAAAACAACCAGTTAAAATTCAACATTTACAAGAAAATATTTGGTTAATATTAATGTCTCAAGAAATAATTGACAAATTCTTAGCGGAAATTCCCACTAAAGATCGAAAACTAATTAAGTATGTACAAGTTGCTGTAAATGTTTGCTTTAAAGAAGGTATTAACTCACCTATAATTTTATCATTACATGATCAAAGATTTTGAAATATTCAGAACAGCCATCTAGAAACTTTGCAAGGTAATCTAATTTACAAAAAATTAATTTTCGAATGTTACCCAAATTATTTTGTTACTCTGCAAAGTAAAAATATAGAAGATACTTTAAATTTGCAGTTTAAACTCTTAACAGATATTGGATTACAACTAGGAAATAATGCATTTTCCTTTTATTACAGAGGCTTATACATTTTTTCCAATACTAACTTTCCTATCAACGATGTAAAACAAACAGGGAAAATAACTGTCAATTCAATCTTTTCAACAATTAGTACTATTATCTTTTCTCTTATGCAAGAAGCCAAAATACCTACATTAACAGACTTTCAATTAGTTGAAGAAGATAAAGCATCAACCAGCTATCAAGAACCTAGACTTTCCTAGACTGAAAAAGGAATAAGAGTAGCCAATCAACCTGTTTTAACACGAAGTTATAGTACAACAACTATACCACGGTTTACACCTCCATTATTAACAACTAAGCATACTAGTACCTATGAAGTAAAATTAGACTATTTTAATGGACAAATATGGATATCTAATAAAATCCTTATAGATACAGGAGCATCACAAAGCCATTGCATATCTCTACCCGTAGCAGTCTTAGCAGCACCAGAATATAACTTTGTTACCTACAATGGTCAGAAAGCAACTCTAAATTAAATCTCTAGAATAATGATGAAAACTCTGAATTCTACCCTATTGGAATTTGATTGCTACATTGATCATTCAATTAACAATGAATTTTACCATATACTCTTAGGAATGAACTTCCTTGACCAATATACAAACTATGAGATTGGTCTTACTCAGATAACTCTTGTGAATCAACACATTACCATCATTCTTGAACGATTATGCAACAACTTGAAATACGTATTCTTACATATATAGAGGTAACTGTCAAAGAATTAGACATTACTGCTACTGCTTTAATTGACACAGGATCTGAAGTAACTTTCTTTCAGGACTTTTTACTTCCAAAATAGGATAAGCTCCCAAGTGATCGTAAAATTAGAATCAAAGGTGTTCATCCTATTCCTACCTATTTAGATTTGGTTCAGAACAATGTTTTTATCATTTTAGGTAATAAAATTCTCACTATACCCATGGTTTTACAGTATAACTCTTGTTATGATATCTTATTAGGAAATGATTTTCTAAAACAATTAGCAAAGTTCACCCAAACTCCTTGTACTGTCTATTTGACTACAAAATGTGGTCACACCTTAAAAATTTCAACTCTCAAACATCCTTACAGAGTGCACGCGAAGCATAGTGGACATGGTTATGAACAAATCACACTTCAAATACAAGTACAAAAACCTATTTTTACAGTTAATATAATTAAGAAAGATGACCTTTTGGCAAAAATCAAACGCATTTGTTCTGAAAATCAATTGCAATTTTGAAAACCCGAATATCCTCGAGCTAAAATAGAACTAACACAAGAAATTTATATCAAAGAAAAACCAATGCTATACTTTGAAGATGACATCAAGGAATTTTCAATACAAATGAAAGAACTACTCGAGAAAGGACTAATTAGTCCATCCAACGGAGCATACTCCTCCCTCGCCTTTATAGTTGTAAATGAAGCAGAACGACGAAGAGGAAAGGCTAGAATGGTTATCAACTATAAAAAATTAAACTAGTTTACTAAAACAGATAACTATTTTTTGTCCAACAAAGAAGTATTAATTAACCTTGTAAAAAACAGAAAATTCTTCTCAAAATTTGATTGCAAATCTGGGTTTTAGCAGATTAAAATGGAAGAAACAAGCATTAAATGTACAGGTTTTAGTAGACATCAAGGCTTTTATGAATGGATTGTTATTCCTTTTGGACTTAAGAATGCGCCAAGAATTTTTCAACGAAGAATGGACAATGCTTTAAAACATCTTAACAGTTTTATTGTTGTTTATATAGATGACATATTAATAAGCTCAAACACTCTTCAAGAATATCAAGAACATCTCAACACATTTCTGGAAACAAGTATTAAAGAAGGCATTTGCCTTAGAGAGAAAAAAAAGCCATAATTGAAAGAGAAAAAGTTAAATTTCTAGGTTTTGAATTTGGCACAAATGGAATCAGCTTACAACCTCATATCTCTAGAAAGATTATGGAAAATCCAGATCAATTATAGACAAAGAGGTTTCTTAGGATTATTGAACTATGCTAGTTCTTATATTCTAGACTTAGCAAAAAAGAAAAGAAATTTGCAAAGTCTACTTTGAAAAAGCAATACTCTTGGCTGGACAGAAAAATATACAGAAATTGTGAAGAAATTAAAAGAGGAATGTCAACAACTTCCTAGTCTTAGACTTCCAAAACTAGAAGATAACTTAATCCTTCAAACAGATGTATCTGACAAAACATAGGCAGCAGTTTTGAAGACAGATTTAAAGAAAATTTGTGGTTATCATAGTGAAACTTTTTCTGAACGAGAAGAAAATTATAATACTATGGAAAAGGAACTCTCGGCGATTATTAGAGGGATTACTAAATGGAGACTCTTTTTGCTACCTAAGCCATTTAAAGTTTTAACAGATAATCAAGCAGCAACCACTTTTGTAAAACAAGCTTTAGACAATGGACCTCACATGCATAAGTTACGTCATTGGCAGCATATCTAAGTTTAATGCTGTATATGCGCATATTTGACAAGAGAACATGAGTTCACTGGACAAAGGCAAAGCGCCAATGGAACACCCTAGTTCCATCGAACTATAAAACAGTTTATGTTGAACTCTATCGAGATGGATTTGAATCCCTTATGAACTCTTTAAACTCTTATTTTGATCAAATCAAAGAAATACTTTAAACCACCTCTCTGAAGAAGAGAAAGAGAAGCAACAACCAAAAGCTAAGTTATTAGCTTCAAGCCTAGTTATTCAAAATACTGGCAAATGAACTATTTGAACTATTTCAGAACTATTCAATGGAAACAGTGAATCACTGCCTCAGTGATCTTATTCCTATCAACCACTCTCTTGAACCACTTTTATTCTATCTCAGAGATCATGAAATTTATTCCACATCTTTTGCTGGACCTTGTTACAATGAATGTGCCATTTTTATTGACTACCATGAATGGTATCTTTCAAAAGATTTACCCTTCTATCAACATCTCAAAATCATCCAAGCTTACAGAACACTTCTCCAAGATATCAATGATCATCCAGTACTGATCATAATGCTTACTGGTTATGTTAAATCGATCAGATATTATCAGAAATACTTTACCTACTAGACTGCTTATGAACCACATATCTTTCACTTTGTCACAAAAATCATTCCTGATGTGCACATATGCCCTTTTGATCAACACAACTTGCATGTATTAATTCCACTATGTTATGACATGCACTTTGATATTTCCTGCCTAGCTCAAACATACAAACAATGCTCTTCATTGTAAATTACTTCAAGATTACTCCAAGTTTACTAAAAAACAAGAAGACGAAGAAGCAGAGACACTATTACTTCTGATGAAGAAAGTTAGAAAAGAAACTTTCACTACCGATTGTTAAGATTTAGCCTCAAAATGACAGCCAGATGGAAGGCTAAGATCTTGCCGACAACTATTGCAAAAGTAAACTCGGCTTTTCAACGCTGTCACCATGTGAGACACAAGGGACTACAACATTATCAACTCTTATCTTTGCCGACAGTACACGACAAAGAAGATCAAGCAACCTTATCAAGAACAGTGAAGTCTTATCTATAAAGCTTATCTTTTTAGCTGAAATCTTATCTTTTTAGATTTGCTGTGATGTAAGCGCTTATGTCATAGCGCACCCCTTCCCTTATAAATAAGGTAGTCGACTTACGTAGAAGGCATTGACATTTGTAAGAAAATTTCCTCTGTAAGCTATCTGTAACACCCCGAGTGTGGCTTAAAAGGATCGAAGTGACTACTTATATCACCAAAGGTGCACCTTTTTTTTAGGGAAGCCCGCTCTTAAGAACTCCACAGTTAAGCGTGCTTACTGGGGAGCAATCTTGGGATGGGTGACCTCCTGGGAAGTTTCCCGGGCAGCGTGTGAGCGAGGACGAAGTACGCTGGAAAGACTTGTGGTGATTTGTGGGGCCAGTCGACGATCCCTGAAGCCGTTGTTGATAAGACCTGCGACCGTGAGGGGTCGGGGCATTACAGATGGTATCAGATCTGACTCGCGACCGTGAGTTGCGCCAGTGGATGGAGAGCCAATGGGCAGTCACCTAGCGGGGGAAAGATACTAGTTGTGGACCGCTGGTCAAGAGGATTCGTAAGACGATCGGTTGGTGAGGCACAACGAAGACGTTGTGCGTTTCAAGTGGGGGTGATTGTAACACCCCGAGTGTGGCTTAAAAGGATCGAAGTGACTACTTATATCCCCAAAGGTGCACATTTCTTTTAGGGATGCCCACTCTTAAGAACTCCATAGTTAAGCGTGCTTACTGGGGAGCAATCTTGGAATGGGTGGTGACCTCCTGAGAAGTTTCCCGGGCAGCGTGTGAGCGAGGACGAAGCACGCCGGAAAGACTTGTGGTGACTTGTGGGGCCAGTCGACGATCCCTGAAGCCGTTATTGATAAGACCTGCGACCGTGAGGGGTCGGGGCATTACACTATCTCTCTAAAAAATGTTCTAATTTCCCCCCTTTAGGGAAAGGAGAATAATTTTCAATGAAATAAAAGGGAAATCTTTTCTCAAAATTTTGTGTCTATAATTCTATTATTACAACCTTGATCAAAGAAAAAGTACTACCAAAGAGAAGGAGAAGGTCTGAACGAGTAGGTAAGTCTCGCGTCAGGGTGGAGTAAGACAAGCACGAAGGAGTAGGACAAATCCAATTCTTAAAGGTATAATTTCTTTGATTCAATCTTGTTTTAATAGAATTATATGGTATTAAGTTTAAAGTTTCATTTGATAATCTAGTATCCGAGTATCGTTGTTAAAAGTTGATAGATCTTTTTGTGTGAATCACCTAATTAATTCAACAAATGATTTTACCGCTTTTTTTCATAAAAACTACTTGACCTCCTTATAAATGGTATCAGAGCCTAAACGTTGAATAAAGAATTTACAATTATAGTGTCACTTTTATTTAAACAATGAATTTGTTTAAAAACAAATTACAATCTAATTCTAAGCTAGACAGAGAAGGTAACTATTTAGCAGGAAACAGTTTTAATTTACCAGAACTAAAATACTACACTCAAAAAAGAGCATGAGACTATTGAAGATCTTTTGATTTAACTCCTAGAAGTATTGGATAAAACTTGTTAAATCACTATAAAAACATATTAAATTATTTATCAACTATAATCCGAACGAGTGCATCCTCTAACTATAAACTTATGAAAAGATAATATTGCACTACTAGAAAAAAACCTTTGAATATACTGTATGGTATCAACCAAATATGAACAAAAATGGCTCAAATAACATAGGGCACTGATGATGAAGAATTGTTCGAATCAAAACCTTAAAATAATTTGCAAAAAGAACAAAAATATAAAAGGGGCAAAATTGTAAACTCAACAGGTAAAACCAAAAATATTTTGTCACAGGTGACCTATTTAGCAGCTCTAGTTTCGATGAATTGGCCTATATATTAAAATATTAATAATTGGTCGGATCATTCATGGGTCAGCCCATCTAAAGTATGTAAACGAGTCGAAACTGTTCAACCTATTAATAGCCCATTTAATAATTTGATGTTTCGTTAATTAACTAACATCACCTAATCAGACATGCTTTATTGGTACGCCGATCTTAATACGAACATGAGTTGGTCTATTGCCCAACATTGCATCAGATTCGAGACTAATTAGAAGGAATTCAAAAGAAAGAATATTATTTACGTGCAAGTTATTATAATGATCTATTAATTCTAAAATCAAAATTTTAAATTATTATAGAATAATCTTATTTAAAATGCGATGAGACATATTCATTTTACCAAAAATATCATAGTATGACCCACGCATTTCCAATATTTATCTAATTCTAAATTATTGTTCTTAATGTTAGAGTTGTTTCATAGTCATTTTCTAAAATTAGACCATTTATAAGTTATATATGACGTTATTTTATAGAAAAAATGGGAACCATTGTTTAACTTCCGAAGGATGTGATAATTGTACAACATCTCTCTAAATGATTCGTTATAATGAAAAACTATTATTGTTAAGAGGAAAAAAATTAAAGAAAATAAAAGGTGAGTATATAATATTCAGGGTCAAGTCAGCGGGTTCAGGTCCAGGTTCGGGTCAGGTTTGACCAAAAAATTTACAGGTTTTTAGAGTTCAGTTTATTTCGGGTTCGGATCGAGAAAATCATGATCAAAATCCAAAACGTTCGAGTGGGTTCGCGTCGGATTTTCGGATTGGGTCAATTTTTGACAGGTCTAAGAAATAAGGCTACTTTTGTAATTTGTGAAGTTTCGAAACCCTATGGAATTGCTGCCAATATTGTGAAGGACTGGTCATTACTGTGGGAAGTTTTGCAGGGATTTACTTCATCATTACCAAAATCAATGATAGTCAAGATCAATCCATCAATGGCCCATGTGAAGGCCTAGGTAGATGTGTAGTCCATTTTTTTAAATAAAAAAAAAAAAGGCGAGCTTAGTAGATCATACAACACAGTCATAGGCCCACGATTATTTTAGCGTCTCCCAAATGGCATCTGGATGTAGCTACATCAGACCTATAAGGTAGACTAGGTAGTGATGGGATTGCTTCAAAAACATCACCATCAATGGGTCTGGCATATGGTGATTTAGATAAGCTATTTTAGTAGTAATTCATTGTTTATGGTGAACAATTTCACTGGTAATTAATTGTTTATAACTTGTTAGCTGCCTGACTAAGTACCAATTTCTAAGCACTAAACATAAGTAATATTTAGTTATTAAGTTTTCAACCAGTATTTGATTATAAACTAGTGCTATGCCCTTGCAATGTAGGAGTTGTTGATTACTTTTTTAATGAATGTATGTGTGATTCATCATTTATCTATGAATTTACTTTTTATTATTTTCTTTCTTACCAATTTATATACATATGTTAGATAATTTCTTGATTAATATGAATGAAGTGAATAATATTTAAAACATAAAATAAAAAAAGAACCATGAGAATAGTGGAATAAAATGAATCCCAGTACGAAAATTGTGTACAAAAGAGAACAATTCAACCTTTCTAATTTATATGTGCAACATCTCTACCGTACAATGCAATAAAGAGTTTTCTCGCTTATTTATTAAGGTCCTGAGTATATTAGGTCTCAGATTTGATTCTTCCTCCTCCCATATTATCTTTGTGGCTCATTTGAACCAAACAAAAAAACATCTCGCTTATTTCAAAATTTTCTTCTATAAATATTGGATTATTCAAAAAGTATAAGCTTGTATAGATGTATAATATGTTAATTATGGGATATAATAAATCCTAAAAAAAGTTCCACATTATAGTTAAATATGTTTGAGTATTTTGATGCTATATTTAAGACAAATAGGTTTTTTATCGATAATTAAAATTTTTCAAAAGTAAAAACTTTTAGTATGAAAATTCAAAAGGGTGAGAATAACAAAAATAACAAAAATAAATGATCAGATATTACAAGTCAAATAGTTTTAAAAATGTAGCATGAAAATTTAAAAGTGTGAGTCCAATAAAAATGAAAAAGAATGAGAGATTACAAAGTAATAATGGAAGGAATACAGACTGATATTTGATATTGCAATTTTTTTTTTTGGCGAATATTTGATTGTACATAGTGGATCCTCTTCGGATGGAGTACAAATGGCCTCAACCAACCTCTTACTTGATACTTAAGGCATAAAGCTATAAACATGTAGATTATCAATCAAATATCTCTGGAAGAAATTATATTTTACTAATATTGTAATATGTAAACACATAGAAATATTGCATGGCTTTAAAGGGTCATTGCAAACAATACTTTTTTACTTAAGTTTCAAGACTTAAAAGCCAAGCAATCAATATTTATTTCAAAATTATAAAGCATTGACGAAGGCTTTAAGACAATAATTGTAACTCATACATTTTAGAAGTCATTATGGTCAAACCAATTTTAAAAGCTCCAATAGAACTAAAAGCTCTAAATAAAATGTCATAGAAAATATTAAAATATTTTTAATTTTAAATAATAAATAATAAGTATAAATATTCAATTAAAAAAAGAAAAAAAGTAACCAATAACACTTTGCCAGCTCAACATAAAATTCCACTTGTAAATATCACCCATTGTTCTCACTCTTATTCTGCCCACCTGATAAAAGTACACCAAAAAGAAAAATATTGTCTTACTCTTTAGTTTCAAGTTTCAGCAATTTCCACCAATAGAAAAATAGGAGAAAGTTGGGTATGAATGTGATTTTTAAAAATAAGAAAATCAACATTTTCATGCATATAAATGCATGCAATAATGAGCACTTTTACTATGAAAAAAAATACCAATAAATTTTATTAGTAAATGAAAGACAAGGTAAACTAATAACAACTTGCCATCTCATCTTTTAACACCACCTAAGCTATCCACATGTCAATCCCATATGCTATCACTCCATTTTATATATAGTTATATAGATCTCACATATCTAAACTCCACAAGATTATTAGTATGTTAGTAAAGTCCTTTTAATAGCTGGATCAACCACGTACATTTTTGGGTTGCAGTTAAGATGCATGATACTTTGTTTCTATGCTTCACAATGACATCATCGTTGTATCTTACTACATCATGAGATGCCAGCTAATCCCAGGCTAAAGACATAACTCATAGTGGATCGATAGGTATCATGGTCATCAGTGTAATTAGCATCACAATAATCCGTTAGCCCAAATATACCATCTCTCTAATTGTAATACAAGCCATAATCAAGTGCTCCCTTTATGAACTAGAATATCCACTGTGCCTCTCGCAAATAAGGCTTCTATGGCTTTCATATGTATCGATAAACTAACAGCACAAGTACTATCAATCAAACTTCCTACAAACTATTGGTACGTTGATGGTCCTTCAAGATCTTTTCTTTCACAATAAGAAAAGCTTAATGTTGGCCTCCATTGGAGCTGAGATTGACTTGTATTCAAGTATGCGATACTTTCCAATAAGGTCTTAAGCATGCCTATGTCAAAATAAGAACAATTCGTCTTTAGTTCTTTCAACTTTAAGACCAAGAAAGTGTTTCAAATGACCAAAATCCTTCATTTGAAAGCACATTCAAGATTACTAGTAGTTTGTTAAATTTTTGCTTCATCATTGTCGATGATGAAGTCATCTACATAGACTAATACCTTAGCAATCCTCCCTTCTCGAGCCTTACTATAGTCTACTAATGTCATAGAATATGCATTAGGGATCAAAAACTTGGCTACCTTACAATAGCAAACTCTAGGACGTTGCTTGAGTCCATACAATACCTTCTTCAACTTGCACATGTAGTCCAGATGACTCTTGCTTTCAAAACCTTTAGGTTGGTTTGTATATGTCTCTCAATCTAGTTCACCATGTATGAAGGCATTCTCCATATCCATGTGTGATAATCTCTAAGAATTAATGGAGGCTTATACTGGTAGAATGCGTATCGTGGTTTACTTAATGGATTGAATTCTCTTTATAATCTATCCCATAAGTTTCAGAAAAATCTCAAGCTACCAATTGAGCATTATGTCAGTGGAGCCATCAAGTAACACCTATAATTTTATACACCCATTTACACAAGTGGATTTTTTACCTTAGACTCAGGTACTAATTCTGAAGTCTCATTCCGAGTCAAAGCACATGTTTCTCCCTTTATTTCCTTTTCCCATTCATTCCTTCTTTTTACATGCCTATTCATAAATGTTTAGTTCCTTACCCCGATCCGTCTACATTTACTACATTTGCACATTTAGGGTTTAGTTTACATCTTATCTTTGACTTTTTAGTTGTGGCTTTGGGGCTTCTTTTACCACTACATCTTCAACCTAGCTTAGCCTCTCTTCTTCTAAAGATGTATGAAGCATATCCGTCTTCCATACTTTTTTGCTTATTTGATGTCTTATCTTTCTCTCCTTCTTCTATAGATTTTTCCTAGTGCTTCTTTATGACATGATTCTTTCTTACCATCTTTGGAGTGTTTTGGAACTCTTTACTTTAACCTTTTCTTCATCTCTTTAGACTTAGGAAGTACCACTACATTCCTTCATATATACAATGACCATGTTATTCGGCCATAGCACCTTTATCTCTTTCTTTCACTATAACAGCCTGCAAAGATATAATTTATCATCTTCGTATCAAACTTGCTTTGTAAGTGGTTAGATATGAAGCCATAGCATACACATTCAAAGATTCTATAATGGTTATGAGAGAACATTCCATAATATTTGATATGGAGAAAAAAAAAAACGAGGCCATGCTTCAAGTGGGTTGTTTGTGACATAGACGCTAGTCTTCATACACATGAGGCATGGTGGTATATTCTTAGCATGCTGGCTCTTCCTTTCAGCTACACCATTTTGTTGGGGAAGAGTATGGCTAGTAAGTTTGGTGTTGTATCTTGTGTGCTTGTAGATATATGGAGAATTCATCAAAGATACATATCTCTCATTATCTATATGTAAGCATTTTACCTTGCACCCTACTGCACTCTTAACCTTATTTCTAAAATCCTTAATTTTGTCTAATGCCTTCGATTTTTTTCCAATGAAGCCTACCCAAACATATCTACAGAAATCGTTAATAAAGGTAATCATGTGCCTATATCCCGTCACAAATGGTTATTTAACTCTTTCAAAGTCATCTATGTGTGTGAGCTCAAGTGGTGCCTTAGCTCTAGATGTAGACACCTCATAAGGAAACTTAGGTCCTTCCCGTGTTGACATGACACACAAACTATGAAATCCTAGGTTTCAATTTTTGGAAGCCCTTTAATTTACCAATGACTTTTGTTTAATTACCT
>NCQT01072619.1:0-10678 GCA_002740465.1 Stenocereus thurberi
CAGCAGTTGGAGGGCAACAAACAGGTAGAGACTGCCATAGTGGCAAAACAAGCAGATGGGCAACTAAGGAGATAGAAATTGCCCACCGAAGACCCATCAGCAGCTGCCAAGCCAATAACAGCTCCAAATCCAGAAAGATACCTCAAACCAACTGCTGTGACAAAATTTGCACGACCTAAAATCATCACTGCCTCAGTTAGGGGTTTTTGTTTTTTTGGATTAAGGTGGTGAAGATGAGAGAAGATGATAACGTCAGTAAGACAGGTGCCCAAAGGACGTTGGTTCAAATCCAGCACATCAGCCTTTTCACCTGGCTATCCACAAGAGAAAGACAGAAAGACAAAAGACACACACTACTGAGCTTTGCTTGACAGCCATTCGGTTGAGGGAGATATCACTGGCCAAGATGACACCAACAAGGGTTATCATTCCAGAGAGTGGCAAACAGCCATCAGGAACTCCCAAGGCCTCTCTGAGCCTCAATCTCATTTTTGCCACCTGCTCTTTTCTGCTGTAAGATATAGCCATAAGGTATAGAGCTGTAAGCTGTAACAAGCAGTAATAAATTCTAAGGAGCTAAAAGAAGGTGAAGCACCAACTTTTACCTCTATATACACATTTTATTTTACTAAGGGCCAGTTCTTTTCGAGTGGAAGTTCCATTCTATTTCATTTTGCTTACGAGATGGAGAAAATATTATAAGGAATCTAAAATCAGCTGAAATGTGTAGCAACCTGGAGAAATCCGTTGGGCTTTTCCCGGGAAGAGGGTGACAGGAGGCTCATATTCACATTTCAACGTCTGGCAAGCATAAGGGAGTTGGCTGCCATGGCGGCAAACCAAGAAAATGGGAATGTGGGAAGCAAGCAATTTTCACCAGAAGACCCATGAGTTGCTGCCAAGCCAATGGCAACTCTGACCCTCCAATAGATGTCTCAAAAACCAAGCCGTTTTTCACTACCTTGAAAAATCACATGATCATCACAGCCTCTGCTCCGCGCACCCCCCTCCCCCGAAAAAAAAACAACCAGGGGAAAAAAAAAACCTTTTTTGGAGGGGAATTAGTAGCATTAGTCATGATAGGGAAGCCTTTGAGGTTGCAACCACAGACCTACGTACAAAATCCCATTTAATTCGAACAACAGAGCAAAGTGAGCTTTGCTGAGGGTCAGAGCTGCGGTGACCACCAGTGAAGATGATTCCCACAGAGAGCCACAAACAGCCATTAGGAAACTCCAACGGCCTCTAAAGCCCCATTCTTAAACCAAGCAACACTTCAACTACAGAAAAGGGCTCAGATTGCCTTTGATCAGGCATACAGAGACCTAGGTGCCACATAGCGGCAAAGCAAGCAGAGTTAACCTTGCTGGTGCCAAGCCAATAGTTAAAACAGTAATGAGTTTCTTCCCCCAGGTGCCCTGAGTTCCTGATTAATCACCTGCTGAAATAATGTAGGAATCATCATAGCCTCTTTATTTTTGCCCATACCATTCATTTTCTGTCGAATTAGGGATACTTGGAAACTGTCAGTAGCATTTAACAGGCCCTATGGCTCAACAGAAACACCTTCAGCAATAAGCCAAGTGAATACAACATGCACATATTTCATGTTCAGTAGAGCACAGTGTAAAGCAATTCAATGGATTCTGCAACCCAAAGAGAACCGAATAGATCAAAAACAGCCTTTTCACTGAGAGAGGCCTCTGGTTCAACCACAGCAGCACCAGTACAGGAATTATTATTGAAAAAATAGTACCTTTCTCAGCCTTTTGGATAAGATCAACTGAATCAGTGTAGTGTCTATTCTTATTATTGAAATCATGACAAAAGCTTATGGAACATACATGTTTAAAAGGTAAAGGGCCTACTAGTAGGCTCCAACCATTAGCTTAATCTTCTTGTTAATTGGTTGGGCATATGAAGCAAAGAACATGCAATATAATTGAAAAGGGCAAAGAAAGACGACATGATTACTTTCAGGACAGATCACCTTCAACCATTGAACTCACACTTTTACTAATTATTATCTCACAGCCAGAAGCCATGAGGGATTAAAACCATCCCAGTCACATCCATCATTGTTGCTGTTGCTGTTGCTGGAATGAGGGAAGCAACGTGGAAGTCAGCCAGTTAGGGTCTGTTTGGAAGAGCAGTATGGAAGAGGAGTTAAGGGTCCTTGATCAATACGCTAACATCAATGCCCGTCGCTCTCCTCAAAATAAGAAAGAATGAGCTATGAAGACTTGCAAAGGCTCAGTTAACATTCGTCGAACAGTTGGTGGGCACCAAGATAACCACCATAGCGGCAAAGTAAGCAAATGGTCAGTGAGAAGAGACAAGGAAAAAAATGGCAGAAATACGTTTAAAAAATAAGCTGAAAAGGACAGTCCCTACATGGAACTTAGAAGAGAAAACTCCACCCCACAAAGACGCATCTGCTGCTGCCAGGCCAATGGAAATCAATTCGACTAATCTGCAGATCTAGAATCCATCATTGCCTCACACTTCAATTTCAAGAGACAGGCTCCAGTGAAGGGTGATCACCGGTCAAGAGGGAGCAAATGGCTCTGCAACACCCCCCTGCCTCTCCCAGCCTCATCCTACTTACATTTTATACATTGTTGGTGAACACCAAAAGGTTCTCCAAAAGGCCAAGTTTGGAATAAGAGAGGAGTCAACACACACACACACACACACACACACACACAGAGCGCGAGAGGACAATTGCATGCCCCTGAAAGCTGTGCCTTTGTGACTCATACTTCTAGTTGTATGGAAGAATGTCAGTTGCCAAAATGAAAAATTCAGCAGAGGGCCACTTCAAAATCAAACCAAACCAAGAGATAATTTTAGATTTCCTCTCATCCACATTTCATTGGACAGTTGGTGGGCATCCAGCGAGGAGAGACCGCCATAGCGGCCAAACAAGCAGATGAGCAGCCAAGGAGAGAAATCTCCACCCCAAACACCCATCAGCAGTCGCCAGGCCAATGGCATTCCCAATCCTGAGAAGATGCATCAACCCAACTGCATGATCTCAGAAGACAGATACCAAAAAGATGACAGATGAAAGAGATCATGAACTCAGAAGGGAGATACCAAAGGACCTAGGTTCGAATCCAGCACTTGGGCCTTCCCAAACCTGTCGACAGAAATGGAGAAAATATTATAAGGAATCTCAATTCTGTCGAATTGTGCTTCAACCTGCAGAAACTTGTTGGGCTTTTCTTGGGAAGAGGGGAAGACAAGAGGCTCATATTCGCATTTCAACAAACAATTGGCAAGCATCTAAGGGGGTTGGCTGCCATGGCGGCAAAGCAAGAAAATGGTAAAGTGAGAAGAAAGCAGATCTTCACCACAAGACCCATAAGCCACTGCCAAGCCAACGTCAACTCCCACCCTCTAATAGATGTCTTGAAAACCAAGCTGTTCTTCACCCTTTTGGGGGGAAACAGCAGCATTGGTGATGATGGTGAAGCCTTTGAGGTTGCAATGAGAGACGTACATTCAAATCCCATTTAGATCAGAAAACTGAGAAAACAGAAGTTTGCTTAGGGTCAGAGCATCTGGTTGAGGCAACCACCAGTAAAGGTGATTACCATGAAGAGTCACAAGCAGGCTGTAGGAGACGCCAATAAGCATTCTAGCTGCCAAAAGGCGCTCAGCTTTGCTCAACCACCAGCAAAGGTGATTACCATGAAGAGTCACAAGCAGGCTGTAGGAGACTCCAATAACCATTCTAGCTGCCAAGAGGGGCCCAGATTTGCCTTTGATCAGGCACTCCGAGAGCCAAGGGTCCCCATAGCGGCAAAGCAAGCAAATCTTATCAGTTTGCTGCTGCCAAGCCAATGGCCAAAAACCACTATAAGTTTTTACCCCAAGATGCCCCAAATGCCCGCTTGATTACCCATTGAAATAATGTAAGAACATATCATCACAGCCCCTATGTGGATCATTTATTTCTTTAAACTTGGAGATACCTGGAAGCTAACTTTAACATGTACCAGGGGCTCAGATTTGCCTTTGATCAGGCATTCTGAGAACCAGGGGTCCCCATAGCAGCAAAGCAGGCAAATCTTCTCAGTTTGCTGCTGCCAAGACAATGGCAAAAACCACTATAAGTTCTTACCCAGATGCCCTGAGTGCCTGATTGATACTCATTGGAATAACGTAAAAGCATATCATCACAGCCCTTGTATGGATCGTTGATTTCTTTCAACTTGGAGATACCGAGAAGCTAACTTCAATGTATTCCTTCGAACTTACCACAGGTAACTTACTGCTTATCAGTGTTGATTGGTGCTGATAAATGCTGATGAGCGTCGTCAGTGTTGAATATTAAGAAATTATAACTAGCAAATATGATTAAGTGCTGATAGGTGTTTTTTTGTTTTTTGGAACAAAAGTGCTGATAGGTGTTGACGAGAGCTGAATGTCGATGATAAGTACTTTAGATAAGTTGAAGATAATAGGCCCCCAAGAGTACAAAGGGCTCAACAAAGACACCTTCAATTCTCACTTCACTTAGTTGCATATGTCACCCTTGGTAGGGTATAACAAAATGCGATTCAAATTCAGTCAGAAATCCAAGAAATCTGGATAGACCAAGACCAAACTTCTACTGAGAGCAAGAGGTCTCATGTTCAACCTAAACAGCACCAATGTTGGAGACATGATTGAGAGCAAGATACATTTCTCAGCCTGTTCAATAAAATCAGCTAATCTAAGTGTAGTATCAATCCTAGTTTATCAGAACAGGACAAAGCCGGTGAAATATGCATGCTTCAAGCAATCAAGATGCATGCTTCAAGCAGTCAAGCCTAAAGGTCATATCAATAGTTGTCCAAGCATTAGCTTAAGCCTATGCTAGATTAGATATAACTTGGAGCAAAGAACAAGCAAGAATCAAAACAGGCAATTGTCATCAAGATACATGACCTTCATCTCCTGGACACACATATTCATTGACTATCAGTTGTCACCTCGCAAAAAAAAAAAAAGCCATGAAGGATTAAATCATCCCAGCCATATGCATTATTGTTGGAGTGGCAGGCATGAGACAAGCAGAGAGATAATCAAGGACCGTTCAGAAGGAGAGCAAGGAAAAATAGTTCAAGAGCCGTTCATGTAATAAATTAACCTTGACTCCGACCACTCTCCGAAAAGGGGAGAGACTAAGCAAAGAAGAGTTAGGGAGGCTCAACCGGTGATTTTGTCAAACAATTGTTGGGCACCAAATATAACAAGCATGGCAGCAAAGCAAGCAAATGGTTAAGTGAGAAGAAGGGAAATATTTAATAAAAAAATGAATACTTACAGATGACAAGAACAGGCCCTCCGTGAGAAGAAAGAAAATCCCAACCCCATGAGCTACTGCCAGACCAATGGAAAACCCAGGATGCCTGAATCAAGAAGTTCAGCTAATGCAGATTAGAATCCACCATTACCTCATGTTTCAAGAAAAAGGAAAAAGAGAACCAAGGATGGTGCGTTTCCTTCAATTTATGGCTAGAAATCACAGGCTGCGGCCAGGGTGATCACCAGCACAGGGGGGGCAAACAGTGCTGCAACTCCCACTTCCTCTCCGAGCCACATCCTACATGTACACGTGGTTGGCTTGACATCAAAATGTTCTCTAAAAGGGTGTGCCTGGAAGAAGAGAGTAATCAACACCAGGGATTTAAAACTCGGCCTTTCCGTCCCATAACGGCCTTGTCGACCCAGACGAACCGAAAAACACAGAGAAATCGGTGTGAACTCCATCTCACAGGGGAACGGCCGCGACAATCATTCCGTAACGCAACACGGACGACTCACTCGGGAAAAATTCAAGAACAAACCACAGCTTGGACCGATTGACATGAAAGATGATTTTAATTCAGTGCATGTAAATAGAAGGCGTCAAAAATTGGCCAAAAACATATAGATTTGGAAAATCGGCCAAGAGCAAAAAATCTGGAAAATATATTCGGAGGTAGAAAATGTTCTCATGACCAGGGATTTAAAACGCTGGTTAGAGCATATTTGCGGTTACGGTCGCGTTAAGACGTAAGTGTTCGGATGCGTTGATCGCGGAACGGATCGCGCCCGTCGCGGCATGAGAAGGTTCACATAGTTGATTTTGTCATCTGTATTTGTATTTGAGTACCATAATTTGCTAAGTAACGTTATTTCGTAGCATAGTTCTTATTTTACAGTTTACAATGGGACAATTTTGACAATAGTCAAACAAAATAATATACGAAAGTTTTTGACGCAAATTGTAAGGTTATAGAATAGTAAAAACGGTACAACATTCCGTATACTGCAAATTTTAAGATTATAGAATAGTAAAAACGGTACAACATTGAAATAGTTTATTTAAACCAAACAGAGGAGCGGACAAAAGATAGAACATAGTAGAAATCATGCTTTATTTCGTACAATCAAATCTTAAAACTGAACAACTGAAATAAAAATAATCACCACCAGAACGAACGACGAGGAGGTTCTTGATAGTTGGTTTCCTCACTTTGATCTGCCATATAACCTGCATCTGTCCTTGCTCTCGGAAAAAGTATAATGACGTTGCATCCATCTGAGATTGACCGGTTGAACTCGAATCTCCGCCATAAATTGTGGGACGATAATAATGATGGCCTCCGTAATTAATAGTCCTGGTGTTGAAAACCTAAAAATTGTCGTGATTTTGGGTACTGGGATTGGATTGACTAAAATGCAGTTCACTACCAGGATAAGACGGGTAAGGTGCGTCAGACAATGTACCCCCCAATCTGCATCTGTTTGATTATATCCATAATTATATGGACCACCATCATAACTGTCAGAACCACATGACCAATTACAAGAACCACATGACCAATTACAGTAACCAGTTTCTGTAAAAGTTGAAGGTATTTGTTGTTCATCTTCATACCCATGCGTAACTTGGTTGTCATAATTAGGTGATGCTTTGGTTGCTTGATTCTTGGCCTTTCTGAGGGGACCATAAGTATGTACAATTGTTTTTTCTTCATACTCTTCACCTCTTATGCCGTTATGAATCATGACATCGTGGGATTAACGTCTCTTGAAAACACTCTAGAGGATTAAGAAGTACCAATATCATTGGTACCTCCATTGCCTCCATTCCCTCCATCTCCATTCCATCACCACTACTTGGAGGACTTAAATCGCCTCCAGACCCACTATCATGCGTACGTTCAGATTGCTGATCTACATATAACGAAATGGAGGAGATACCCAATTATCGACCCTCATCATCCTCAATGTTCACATCACGATCCTCTTCTTGGCCATCCACATTCAATCAGTGCAAGTCATCACCATCAAAGACTAGTCGCTCCTTTTCTAGCAACCAAAGATTCGTTGGATCGTTATCGTCAAAAATGTTATCCAGATCAATAGGAGTGAAAGAATCAGTGAGTTGCTCTTGACTTCTTCTTCCTATACTTCTCAGTTTCAACTTCTCGTTCTAACGAAGGTAGACATATAGATTGAACTTTTTGTAAGTCAATCTATTTCGTGTGTTGATATGCACTTGACTAAACATGCTCTAATTTCTCTTGCAACGAGATGCAGAGGTAGTTAATTTAAGATTCGAACCGCAATGCGTTGAAGTTCAGGTGCACAACAGCCATGAGTTTTCCACCATTCAGCTGCATTACACAAGCTACAAAAACAAGTTAAATATTTCGACTAGTCAAGTGCACCTGAACTTTAATACATTCGAATCTTAAGTCAAACTACCTCTGCATCTCGTTGCGAGAGAAATTAGAGCATGCTTAGTCAAGTGCATATCAACACACGAAATAGTGGTGATGACGCCTTGTATTTAATGCGTTTCGGTGTTCTTCATTCTCCATCTACCTCTGCATCTCGTTCCGCGATCAACGTATCCGAACACTCACGCGTTAACGGGACCGTAACCGCAAATGCGCCCTAATCTGCGTTTTAAATCCTTGGTCATGAGAACATTTTCGGCCTCCGAATACATTTTCCAGATTTTCTGGTTCTTGGCCGATTTTCCAAATCTAACTTCCATATGTTTTTGGCCAATTGTCGAGCCTCTCCACCCCCGCGTACTACGATCTGGGTCGTGTGGATCGAAACGCGGTACTTGAGCGCACTGATACGCGACGAGTCGCGCACCAGTTCGCTTCCCAGAGCATTCCCATTTGTAGATAGAAAATGAAGAACACACTTACCATTCGGTAGTTCCTTTTGCAGGTACAAACGAACGCTTCAACTTTTCGAACCATTACCCAACAGATTTTGCCATGGAAAATGCTGACAGAGATGGAGGAAGATGGAGGAATATGAAGAACATATCTACGTTCAATGGAGGGAGATGAACCAGCAAGCTTCAGCTCCCTATTTTTTTAACCCAGAGTCCCAAGGCAGAGAAGGGAAATGAACGAGGAGGCTGCTGGATAATAATGGATGGGAGAAGAAGACAAAGAGACAAGCTTTCTTCGTCTCTCTTCAATGACCTAAAAATTTTTTAATTTCAGTTGTTGACAGCTCAAGCATTGGGTTTCAGTTTCTAAAGCCTTTAACTTGTGGTCATTACACATTATTCATGGACTCACTGTATATATTCCTTCTTCTTTTTTTTTTTGTGGGTAATAATATTCCTTTAAGTATTTAGAATTTACATAACTTAATAAATAATGTGATATTACCCAAATATCAAGAATGTTTTGGAACTTATAACACTTTGGCAATTCAAAAGTTGTAATTAATTCTTTTTTATTTTAGGACTAGAAGTCTTGAGTAATCATTTTTTTTTTTGGAAATGGTTATTATTCTTGGGACAAAAATTTAAATGCCCAATGATAAATAAAGTAGCACTAGGTGTTTAGAACCCGTGCATTGCACAGTCT
Source organism: Stenocereus thurberi (assembly GCA_002740465.1). Taxonomy (NCBI): domain Eukaryota; kingdom Viridiplantae; phylum Streptophyta; class Magnoliopsida; order Caryophyllales; family Cactaceae; genus Stenocereus; species Stenocereus thurberi. The sequence goes on from NCQT01072619.1 coordinate 8,886, forward strand.
CGTAAAAAATTTCAATGTTTGAGCATATTATTTCCAAATTCCACAACCGGCAAAGCGGATTACGCGGGACAGCCAACCGCGTACCAAAATGGTGCACCGATTCTCTCTTGAGTAGCGAATTACATACCCGAATTCGTATCGCAACTCGAAGCGTACCGCGTTCCAGGTAACTATGGTCAAGTGCATACCAACACACGAAATAGATTGACTTATAAAAAGTTCAATCTAATTGTCTACCTCCGTTATAACGAGAAGTTGAAACTGAGAAGTATAGGAAGGAGTCAAGACAACTTACTGATTCTTTCACTCCTATTGATATGGATAACATCTTTGGCGATGATGATTCTAATAACTCTTTGGTTGTTAGAAAAGGAGCGACCAGTCTTTGATGGTCATGCCTTGCACTGATTGGATGTGGATGGCAAAGAAGAGGATGGTATTGTGAACATTGAGGATGATGAGGGTCGACAATTGGATCTCTCCTCCATTTTATAGTGTAGATCAACAATCTGAACGTACCCACGACAGTGGGTTTGGAGGCGATTTAAGTCCTCCAAGTAGTGGTGATGAAAGTGGAGACAGCGAGAATGGAGGCAATGGAGGTACCAATGATATTGGTACTTCTCAATCTTCTAGACTGTCTTCAAGAGACGTTAACCCAACCATGTCATAATCCTAACGGCAGAAGCGGTGAAGAGTATGAAGAAAAGACAACTGCACATACTGATTGTCGCTTCAGAAAGGTCAAGAATCAAGCAACCAAAGCACCACTTAATTATGACAACCATGTCACGCATGGGTGTGCAGATGAGCAACAAATACCTTCAACTTTTACAGGTACTGGTTACTGTAATTGGTCATGTGGTTATGACAGTTATGATGGTAATCCATATAATTATGAATATAATCAAACAAATGCAGATTGGGGGGTACATCGGCTGACCCACCTTACCCGTCTTATCCTGGTAGTGAACCGCATTTTAGCAATCCAATCCAATTACCCAAAATCACAACAATTTTCAGGTTTTCAACAACGGGACTATTAATTACGGAGACCATCATTATTATCGTCCCACAATTTATGGCGGAGATTTGAGTTCAACCGGTCAATCTTGGATGAATGCAATGTCATCATACTTTTTCCAAGAACAAAGGACAGATGCAGGTTATATGGCAGATCAAAGTGAGGAAACCAACTATTAAGAGCCTCCACGTCGTTCGTTCTGGTGGTGAATATTTTTATTTCAGTTGCTCAATTTTAAGATTTGATTGCACGAAATAAAGCATGATTGCTACTATGTTGTATCTTTTGTTCACTCCTTTGTTTGGTTTAAATAAAATATTTCAATGTTGCACCGTTTTTACTATTCTATAATCTCACAATTTGCGTTATACGGAATGTTGTACCATTTTTACTATTCTATAACCTTACAATTTGCGTCAAAACTTCCGTATATTATTTTGTTTGACAATTGCCAAAATTGGCCCATTATAATCCGTAAAATAAGAACTATGCTACAAAATAACATTACTTAGCCAATTGTGGTACTCAGATACAAATACAGATGACAAATTCAACTATGTGAACCTTCTCATGTCGCGACGGGCACGATCCGTTCAGCGATCAAAGTATCCGAACACTCAGGTGCTAATGCGACCGCAACCGCAACCGCAACCGCAAATGCGGGCAAATCTGAGTTTTAAATCCCTAGTCAAAACACACACACCCACAGATCATACATCTCCTGTGGTTGCATGATAAAATGTCTGTCGTCAATAGAGAAATTACACCA
>NCQT01072634.1:10660-21103 GCA_002740465.1 Stenocereus thurberi
CATGATAAATATTTTATTATATGATCCAAAATAGAATTTCATGAATTGAAAAAGCGAAAGAATACTATTAAGTTGGTGGCATTCTGGACAAGCTTCACAGCATATTTTGCATATAAACTACAGGGGAACAATATATAAAAGTGGGGTGCTGATGATTCCGCAGCCACACGCTTCATCTCCATGGCTATTTTCATACAATGAGGAGAAATTAGAAAAAATATATCAGGGAATCGTTCCCTTGATATCTTTCTTTCCTTTTCGTTCCCCCCTACTCCTTGGAGTCTTTGATTTCCTATTGCAGTTGGTTTCCCAGTTTGCTTGTTTTTTGATTATGTTAATTTTTATTTTTAACCCAATTGTCCTATATTTTCTTTTTTCTGTTTGTATTTTTGGTTTAGCTTTTCAACAGTTTTCTTTTGCAGTCATAAAGATTTTACTTTATTGTTCATTAGTCTTAATATTAGGTTATACTCATTGAGTTGTATAAGATATTAAAGTAACTGAGTTGAAAATAAGTTTGATATAAATTTAGTATTTTTAATATTTAGTTTATATTTAACATTCACTCCATAAATACAAGTTTTAATAAATAAACTTAATAATAACTATCATCCATTGATTGCAATAGTTTGCTTTCTTCCTTTCTACTGCTTTTTTATTTATTTAATGCATCATTCAAACCATTTATAAAAATCACAGGTTTTGACAGTCATGCAATGTATGGACTCATTTTAAGTATTGTTTTTAAATGTTCTTGCATGCAATTTTAAATTTTTTTTAAAATTTTTATAAAATGGGGTATAATTTAGTGTTTTTCTTTAAAATAATAGTAAAAAATAATAATTTGATTAGATCAATTGTAGAATAAATTCATAATTATTAGACAAATATAATAACTAACTTAACAATAAATTTATTTATTTTCAAGTCTCAATCCACTAAATAGTCAATGGTGTTAGATGGTTTGATTTAACTATTTCTTGAAAGTTCCGGCCAAATTATTAAGTTCCAAATATAAGACGGATTTTGTTTGGCAGTTAAAAACAAAAATTAAGATATTTATCTCTTAACAATACTTTAAAATACCATGGTATGTGTTATTATTGTGCTTTTTTGGTGCAAGTTATAATTGTGTGTATATAAAATAAATTTTTATGAAAAGGCTAACATCACTAGCTTTTTCATGTCAATCTTTGTGTTGTTACTGGCATGATATTAGCATCTTACAATAATAAATTTTTATGAAATAATTTCATTCAAAACGAACTAAATGAAAATATAGGAACCAAAACAATTTCTGAAACAAATAAATTCGATTTTAGTTTTTAATAAATAGAAGTACAAAACTATTAAAAAGACAAGCAATGTTTAAATTAGATAATATGCAGCTGTGAACGGAAGGTCAATGGTGGAGAACTAAAAAGTGAAGAAAGGAACGTTGTGTCATATAAACAAGCAGGATCCGTGATTCTTGCGCTTAATTGAAGGCGGGCAGTTTAGTCATTATGCAAAAATAGCTGTGTATGTAGAGATTTTCTCTGCGAAATTACCAGCGCGCATAAAAGTGCCATGATTCTTGTGGTTTAGTTTTTTTTAAAAAAAAATCTTTGACATGTCCATTTTAGCATTTAGAATTAGACTGTAATCGTTGAAATAATTGTTTAAATAGCAGATAGCTATTTCAGTAGCAGTAGCCATTTGAGCAATGGATATTGATTCTAATTTAGCTGATAGTGGATAGCTTTTTAGATAAGCAGTTGAAGCAAATGTGTACGGCGAATTTAGTTCTTGAGTTGTCTAATTAATATAAATTAACATAAAAGAATATAGATAATTTTGAAAGATAAAATTTTCAAAAGTTATTTTTTGGCCAAAAAATATGAAAACACTACTTTTGAATGTCAAAAACTAATATTAATAGCTTTTCAGAAATGCACTTGAAATACTAAACAATAATTGAAATGCTAGTCTAAATGTTAGGTTATCAAACATTAAAAATTTACTGACAAGTATATTAGCTTGATAAAAATGCTAAATATTGCTCAAAATACTGCTGCTGAATACGACCTTAGTGGTTAGCGATGAGTGCTGATTTGCAAATAGTTACTGGCGTTTACCCAATAATTACCAACATTTACCAATGGTTTAAAATAGGGGTTAGCTTTTATATCAGTGGTTTACGAATGGCATTTAAAAAAAAATGGCTAGTCAGTGTTTGCCAATAGCTAGGATTAACATTTAGCAATTAGCAGCATTTGGGAGCGACAAGGGGCGGTCCTGCTTATAAACGCCTTTTAAACTCTAAAACAAACCATCCTTTTGGTGGGTCAAGATATACCATTCTAGTATCAATATAATTTTTGACCTTATTCTTTTTTGTGATAAGGAGAAGTAAAAAAATGTAAGAAGTTGTAGAAACCGATAAGGAGATGTAAAAACTGCAATAAAGTTTAAGAAGATATAAGAAGTTATAAGAAGTTATAATAATAGTTATAAGAACTTGTAAGAAATATCAAAAAACTATAAGAAGTTGCAAATGGTTGTACGGAGACATAAGAAAATGAAAGAAATTGTAAGAATTTGTTAAAACTATAAGAAGTTGGAAAGAGATGTAAGGATCTCTAAGAGGTGATAAGCTTATTGCAGGGGGGGAAAAAAGAACAAGGCTTTGTCATTTTAGTCTCTTCTCGGCTGGTAATTTACAGATTATCAGCATTTATGATTGCATAACTTATGGCTTACATTTCATCAAAAATCCTATGTTAACCAAAGTGGTTTTAGCTAATATTACAGCAGTCCACAGTCCATAATATACCCTAATACGATCCTATGGATGTATTTATTTTTGTTCTTCCAGGAAGAATGGGTGGTTTGCAGGGTTTTCCAAAAGAGCATTGCAATAAAGAAGCCGCAGCCTATCTCACCTTCCCAACCTTGTCCAGATTCTCCAGATGAGACCAACACCAACAACGACGAGTTCGGAGATATTGAGCTACCAAATTTGAACACAATATCAACTTCATCAAATGGCTTTGGTTACCCGTCACTACAAACATACTCTGATAACAATCATCTCAATATGGGAGGAAATATCAACTTAAACTTGAATTGGGCAAGTCTTCCTTCTTTGACATGGCCTTCTGCTTCTAGCTTGCTTAGCCAAAACCTCAATAGCACAGTGAATTCTCTATTGTTTAGGGCACTACAACTCAGAAATACATATCAACCAAGAGAAGCTACAAGCACGGACTACTCGCTTTTGGGGCAGGGGTTGCCTTTTGGTGTCGATTTAAGTTCAAATTTCCCTTCCTCGTCCTCTAGTAAGCCATTAGATCCTGTATCACAACAACATCAACAAGATCAACAACTTCAGGAGCAACCATTTAATGTGGACTCCTTGTGGTGAAGTTGTTGAACAAATGGAAAACAAAAAGGGAAAAAAAACTAACTTGTAACTTCTTCCCATTGTATGTTGATATTTTTCTTTTTTTTTTTGGGTTCAAATGAGCCACGAAGGCAGTAAAATACATTATACGTTGATATTTAAACTGTATGAAAGTAAAGTAATATTTCAATTCAAACCAATGTGTATTAGTAATTCACTACGGCAAATCCTCACTGACTAAATTAAGAACTTTGTTATTGTAATCATTGTCAATATGTGTGTTATTTAGGGAGATTTATCCTATAAACACCGGAAAAGTGTCTCGATTTATAAAAGTTTGATGACATAACAAAAACCATGATTGTTAAGAAGTAGGCTGTTAAAAATGAACTGTAGACGGCCTCAGAATTCTGGACCAAATGGCGACGCAAAGGATTTCTGGGTCAGCCGAAAAGCTTCTGAAAATCAGCTGGCTTCTATGCCTGGAAGTGACAACATAGGAAACCTCATGGGTTACGTATTTGAAAAAACTTCCCAGTTTCCTTATTTGCCTCAGTATTATGTCAATTGCGCATATTTCAGATAATTCTGTGCACACTTCTGATAAAACGATATTATTGTTTTTAAATGCTTCAACTTAGGTCTCAATTAAGGAACATTTACTAATCGTGGGGCTTCTCGAGCTAAGGTTGCATGTTTACATGCAAATGTGCTTATTTTTCCGTAACTGGACAGAAACTGCACGTCGATTTTATAATTAAGTCCCAGTTAGGGATCACGATCTTGTACTCAATATAAACTACGCACTTATAGGTTTGGTCACATTAATGCACTATGCATACTTGAACAACTTATAATCTAGTACCCTAATCAAGGCTATGTAGATCTTCACATCTACTAGGACTTCTAAGGATATAGTTAAACTTCCTCAATTGTTCAATTTTGAAAATAATATAACAAGCACGATTGGATTAAATGGACTTGCAGCTCAAATTTAAAAAATTGATTTCTCTAATTGTAAATTAAAGGTTAATGACTGTCATCAGATGTGTAGCGCATTATACGAGGGGAGTAATGAAGATAGTTCATCTATATGTATAAATGCATGTATGTATATGTGTCATATATGTGTATGTGTGTCTATATATACACACACACACACACACGATATAGAAAACCTAGGAGCCAAGGCTAGCCCCACAAATATACTCATGGGCCAAAGATACACAACTGTCTCTGGCCACTCCTAGACCTTGAGGGACATTATTGGGCCCAACAGAGGAAACCGCCTTGCAACCCTTGAGGGAAAAACCCCGTATGAAACTACGATTTTTCCCCTAGCAACGAGGATTATAAATATCGACCTACTCACCTCGGGAAAGGGGGAAAAGAATTCTGAAAGATCATTCTTCATGCATAATCAGCAACAAAAAGGAATTCATCATAGTCCCTAAAAAGACTCCCTCTTTCTCTGTGTTGTCTCTTTTTGAGACCCCACACTAACTTGACCGTTGGAGTGGTGTTCCCCGGATCCCAATCTGTAACTGCCCTTTTTGCGGGCTCAGCGCTCGTGGAAAGGATTGCCAAACGTATAGCCCTTCCCATCACATAAGTGCACTCTCATCCCATGTTATCCTTGGAGAAATCAAAAAATCCCGAAACAAATTTAGCGTCGTCTGTGGGGTGAAAGCGGTAAACGATGGTTGTAAGTGATACCACAAGAGCATGCTCTGGGAGAAACAAGGCCCCGACGACTGATGCTCCGGCGGCCCTTGAAGTCCAAGATTCCTTGAAAAGCTCACGGGCGAATCCTCGCTTGGTTAAGCAACGTCCGTCCGAGCAGGAAGCCTACATCACAGTGGACGCGTTGAAGGACTTCATGACCACTATGATTTACACCATTTTGCAGCAAATGACCTAACAAGTAAAGAAGACCATGGAAGCCATGAACTCCATGAGGCCGCTACCTACCTTCGACTATGCGCCTACACTTGCTTCCCTCGACATTTAATTTTGCTAATAGCCACACTTATAAGTGTAGAAATAGTAGTTCTCCAAACTTAGGCTAAATGTGTGGAAGTTAAGTGTATGGAAGTGTTCCCCACACTTAATGAAAATGCGGGTATAGCTATATTTCCCATACTTATAAATGCGAAATAAGTATTAATTACCTACAATTTATGTGTGATCATTTTACGTTATTGTCACTCTAGAAGATGTAAGAAATCATAATTTTCCCCACACTTAAAATGTTACTAGTGTCGTTTTTATAATGTTGGTGATTAATATAAAACTTATTAAGTTAAGAATAGAACTATTGTATACAATTATTCTTTTTTAATTAACAAGTTTTATACTAATTACCGGCACACATCATCGCACAAAAATGAATAAAATGAACAAACCAGCAAATTAAAATAGATCAAGCATCAATTAAATAATTGACACATTAGTGCCCCAAAAAAACTAATTGTGGACATACCAACAAAGACTAAGGTAATCAAAACTAAATATTATTGCATTGTTTTGAATCCATCCTGCTAGTTTTTTTGTTGTAGCTAGTTGATTGAACATTTTATTGCTCTATATACTATCTAAAACTATACTTTGCAAACATGCATAACGTCCAAGAATATATAAAAAAATCTCCATCTTCGTTTTCTTCACTAAGAGATGTTAGCTCCAGAAATGCCATCTGTTAGACAATTGAAATACACAAAAAAATAAATTAATAGAAAAGATAACCAAAGAGATTAACTAAGACGCAGACTCGGAAAATCAAGTTTAAAGACGCACAGCAGAGTTCAATCAACTACGGAACCACAACAAAGTTGAACCAAGAATAGAACCACGAATGAGTTCAACTAATAATATATAGGACCAGGTGAGTTCAACTAACAATAGAACTACAATTGAGCTCAACCAATAATACAACCACAATCGAGTTCAACCAAAAATAGAACTGCAACCAAGTTCAAGCAACAATAGAACCCACCTGAGTTCATTCAAATAATAGAACCCCAACTGAGTTCAACCAATAATAGAACCATATCGCCTATCTACAGGGGGTACATATCATTCCGAGTACAAGCTAATTGATTGAAAAAAAGGAAAAGGAAGATAATCACCCCCCGGGGGCTCCCAGAAGAACAACTTCATTTGCGGTTTCATTTTAGGAAAAAGTCATTAAAAGGAATTAGGAATTAGGGCTAGAATTCGAAAACTATAATTCTGATTTTTTTGGGGGAAATTACAAATTTAGGTATGAAGCGTTCACCCAAAATCCAACTAAGCGTATCTTAATTTTTCACCATAAAAATTAAACCCATTAGCAACTTTGCATCTCAACAAACCTGCCTCAAGTTTAATCAGAAAGGTTGTAGTCAACCTATAATAATCATGCCCAGACCATCAAAGCATAACAGAATCACCATGAGGGAAAGGGGGGGGGACAGTTTAAACTAACGGTATCTATCAATGAGAAACTCGAGTAAAGATGAGATAAATTCTATTGACAAGGCCAAATCAATGACATATCTTTCAAAGTGAGCGAGCAGAGAGGGAAAGGGAGCTGAACCCTTACCAGAGGTGGCCATTGAATTAGGAGTCGAGAAAGAATTTCATAACGGCAACGTCACAACAAGATTTATATCACAGCCTAGTAAAATTGGTCTATATTATTCAGAAAATCGAAAAAATAGGGGGATTGAGGATTCACTTATATCAAAATTGACTAATCTCAAGTTCGTAATTGGCCTTCTTGAACAGTTAATATCCTTAAATGTGCCTCTGATTCTTATCTAGCAACACCCACAACCAGCACTTCTACAACACCTTGGTCATGGTTTGCATTACAGCATAGCAGCTAGTAGCTTTCAGTGAACTTATTAAATTTCCATAATTTGAGTGAATTCAGATTGATAGTTCACTATAAGAATCTGCCTATTTTGATACAAAAAATTTCGTTTCTAAAAGTTCAAAATTCGTATGTAATGGCCTTTAGTAACAAAGTTTTCGTTTCTAAAAATTCATTTGTAAACCTACCGTTGCAGATGAAAAGTGGAAATGAAATCCAGCTTCGTTTCTAGTAGAGATGAAAATTAGACACAAAAAATTACATTCAACCCAAGGATATCACAAACATGAATATTTGAGCATCATAGTATAAAGTTCAATGAAATTACAGAAGAGTGGCAACAAGCATATATGATATCTCAAATGCGATGAATTTGACAAACTGACATAGTATAATAATTGCTAGATTATAAACATTACTAACTTAGCATCCAGCTGAGATACTACATCTCAACATAGCAATCTACGAAGCCAATCTTAATTAGGAATGCATAAGCTTAGTTATTTAGTGCACTACTACTATAGATTTAATGTAAGGCTCTTTCTTATTAGAGATGACGTGTCACTTGGATTTTGTCCTTTCAATCTCTGGCTTTTAAATCAGCAAGCATGGTTTGAGATCATTTGATTTAAGCAACACAACAAATCTACTTCCCAAGTTTGAATTTTCTCTCTCATCCCCTCATTCCCCCTTTAGATACAATCATGCAAATATAAAATCTGTCAGCTCAATCAGCTAATTGTACACTTCTTATAATTTTAATAATTGAGCTTTCTCATTACATAGTTGGATAACACAGAAAAGTAAACAATCTAAGAACATGGGATAGATAGAAGGCCCAAAAAGCTTAGAGATTTAAGTGGGAAAATCATATAACTTTGCCCATCCTTCATCAATGATGAGTGTCAAGGATTGGAACTAGGAAATGATTTTATTTTTGAAAATACAAGATTACTTGAAGTTCAACATGACCTCATTCTGCTTGAGAATTATCTTCCTAGTTTGCTACTGAAAATTTGTTTGCAACACAATTACACAAACATACTATGAAACACATCTAATCCCTTGGTGACTCTCACTATCCATACTGCATTTTGATCACTGGGCACAAGTAACATCATAGTCCCTTTTACTAGATTCTGAGCACAAGGAAAAGGTGAACAAGGTCCTAATAGAATTGATCATTAGGCTATGGAGCCAGCTGAGAAAAGGTGAAGGTGCTGAGTCGAGTTAGGTTACTAGTGTTCTTAAGTCTAAATTACACCTTTTATCTATGAAGAATAGACCTTGGCCACATACAACAAGAACGAGGATCCTAATGTAGTACCAACCGGACATACTGAGGATGAGCAATTGCATCCTAAAAAAAACAAGTCTTGCCTCGTATGCTAGTCAGCCCCATTGACAAAATCGAGCATTCACAAACTCAACCAAAATCAAAATAACTCCCCAACAAGCCATGAATATACAACTACTTATAATTTCACTCGACCTGAAGTTCAACAATAAAGAACGGATAAGAGGAAATTAGCAATTTGGCTTGAGCTACTCGAAATAGCTTGCAACTATGAATTAATTTTGTACCAAAACCACAAATGGGGGAGGTGAAAAGAAAAAACTCCTTACAATGAGAGAGAAGCAAATCTAGGAACGGATAGTTGCCGGAGGACCAGAACTTGTAGGAGATGTTGCTGAAAACACCACGGTCACACACCAAAGAAACCCAACCTCTTATTAAGGGGGAAAGATGAATCTAGAGAGAAAGATAGAGAGAGAAGTGCACAGACTAACTGGAAATGCATCTGAAGCAATGGTAAGGCACTGTCCGAATCTCCGTCTACACCCATTCGAAGCTCCGGTGACACATCATTTGAAGTTCCTGTAAGATGCTATCGAGAGCTGCCGCGACTAGGGTTTTACAGAGGGAAGATGGCAGAGGGAGTGGAGCATGCAAAATGAAATTTGCAAGGGGAGATATGATTTTATTTAGGAAGCAATTGAAAACCAAATCTGATACGAAAATTTTGAAATGAGTCCAAAAATTCGTTTATAATAGAAACGAAAAAATACATTTGTTTCAATTTGAAACTAAACACGTTTCGTTTCAAAATTCCATTTCTAAATTTCTCTATAAATGAAATTTAAATTTCATTTTCGATTTTGTGTCTAAAGAGACGCATGTTTGTAGTGGTTGATGTTGGCTTACCTTGCTATTACGAAGTATAATCACTTTCCGACTTTGGATTCTTCAACTCGTTGCCCAGATTCTTCAACACACTGCTCAGATTGTTCGAATTGATTCGATTTGATGCTTATTTACAGCAAATTATTGAGGATTCGCTGCTTAGATTCTTCAACGCACGTCATCTACTATTGCTATTTCGTCCTTGCCCAACTTGTCCACCTCTGTCATGGCCTGCTTCTTAGCTGACTATCCTGTTTTCCTCTTTCTGCGGTGTTTACATGTTTGGTTCTAATTTGTCGTATTTTACATGCTTCTTTCACCTAATTTTTAGCTCGTAGAATAACTTAATTTAGAATTTTTACTTGTTTTGTTTACTTTTGTAGGTATTAAGTTTAATCAAGAAAGTACCGTGAAAAGGAGCAAAAGAGGGTCAAAAAACAGAAGAAAACAAAGCATCGTACGACGACCACTTGTCACCTGCACGACGGCCATCGCACGACGGCAGGGTGGCCAACATGGGCTAGAGATACCCCCCTATCGTGATTAAGACAGGTTGTCACGGCCGCGACACCGCCCAGTCGAAATTAAGACAGTCGTCGCCAAAGCCCAGTTCGCGTGTTTCGCAGCCCTGTTTTGATTCCCTTTTAAGGCTTTTTCGTGGGACTTCTTAAGGGACCTCTGGAGACTTTTTAGAGGATGCTTAGCCTAGGGTTTAGCCTCAAAAACCTAATTATGAGGAAATAAAGTAGATAGATTAGGATTAATTGGGTTGTATTTTGGATTCGAGCCTTGGATCTAAAGTTCACCCAATCAAGTATAAGTTTTCTTCTCTTCTCTCTCTTTTTCATATGCTATTCTTGTTTATATTTTGTTAGTTTAATGCTAGTGATTGATTTTGTTTACTCAAACGTTTAGTTTTTATTGTTAATCTATGTTTAATTTGCTTGATTAGATTGGATTAGTTTCTTTCTCTCTCCCCTTTTGTTCATGTTTATGTTCTTGTTTGCTAGTTTAGGT
>NCQT01072675.1:35434-47249 GCA_002740465.1 Stenocereus thurberi
TTTCTGTTTTTCTTTTTGGTTCTCCAAAAAGTGCAAGTGATCCGGTAATTGGCAAAAATGTCTATAGCATTCTCATGGCTGAGCTATTTTCGATAGGAATCTACCTCTATCATATTAATTTATAATTTAATTTTTTTACTCATAATTTTTTTCTCTATAATAAAAGGTTCACCGCTTTAACTCACCAAATAAAATAATATCTGTGAACTCACTCTATCACATAACCTTATTTTTAAAATTAAAAAAAACTAAGCAAAAAATATTTAAAAAATCCAAAGATGGCCGTGCGAGAGCTGGCTCTCACCCGCGAGCCTCCCTATGAGCCGGTTGCCGTGAGTTGACCAGCGGAGCACCCCCGCCTCACCCCCTTTCTCTCTCCTTCATTTTGGCTCATGAGGAAGCCATTGGAGATGCTCTTAAAATCTCAACCGAACGATCCAAGTTCGTATTCTTTGGGCTCAAACCAAATTCAAATTTAATTTGAAATTTGTCCTGCAAAGTTATTTCTTTGCAAAATAATTTTAATAGGTCAAATATCAACCAAATTGAAGTCGAATGAACAAAAATTGATCCAATCCAAGTTTATTCTGACTAGAAATTTGAGTGACTTGCATATGATACGACTAGAAATCAAAGTGAATGATTCGTCTGCCAAATCTACTTCTTTGGGTCAAAGGGAAGAAATAATTTAGATTTAGCTTTGACATTGATCAAACCATTACAATTACAACATGATGTCTAATTTTCCAATTAATCCGAACAAAATATCTCATACAAATCAACAACAAAAGCCCTCAATGCGGGTCTCATAGTTGTAGGGTTTGAGAAGCTATAAATGTAGGCGGTCTTATATTCGTAAACACACATGTATGCAAGTATTTCATATAGATCACATGGTTAATTATTTAGGCTCCGTTTGGACCTTGAAAAGTTTGATGGAAAGAAAAAAATTAAGAAAGTTACTCTTTTTTTTTGTGTTTGGTTTAGAGAAAATCACCAAAAAAAAAAAGGAGAACAGTTAGGTGGAAAAATTTTTAGAAACTAATGATAAACTTTTCCTAATAAAATTGTGAGGAAAATTTGAGGAAAATTCTCAACTTCTTCCAACCTCGCATTGCTTAGATAACGTCAACACAATTCAAGTAGTTCATCAACATTCAAATTTCTCATCCAAATTCTTGTATTTTCCCCTCAATCCAAACAAGAGAAAAAAACTCATTTCCTCCCTACTTTTTATACTTCATATTTTTTTTCCTTCAACTTTTCGTTCTATCAAATTTTCCAAGGATCAAACAGGGCCTTAGTGATTATGATTGTACTTTGTACAAATTACTGTAATAAAGAAACCTTTTATCTTAGCTCCAAAGTATTGCTAATGTTATATGTTGCAATTGTCATATGTTTGAGTAATCGCAAGCATTCCTTCCGCAATATTTTTCTAAGAGCGCCTTTTTGGCTCAAAGCTATAATTATAGGATAGTGTTACGGTCCAATTGTAAGGTATGGGACTTGAGTTCCACATCGATTATATGGGGGGTTGATGTGGGGTTTCTATAGGCTTTGGGTTCTCCCAACCCTTGAGCTAGTTTTTGGGATGGGCTCTTCCAAAGTTCTGTATCAGATAGCCTCATAGCCTTCATTTGATACCTCGTACTTGCTCAACTACTTTCACGTGATTCATATCATTGCCTTATCCTTGAAAAATCACGATTAGTGGTGAAGAGAGGGCCTACGTGAGCACCAAAAATGTGCTTTTCTTATCTTAATGCATAGCATACAACTTATATTTATATGGAAGTTTCATGCCTAATCACACGCCTGATTTCCTACCTCGGCGCCTAAGTATTACAAAGAATAAATATACTTCTAAAATAAGTACAACTCTAACCATAACAATACTCCTATTTGTTAACTTCACTTAATATTTCCCCTCAAATTGGAGCATGTAGATTGACTATGTCTAACCTGCCCGCATAAACTAAAATTGTAGTTTGCCTAATGCTTTGGTAAAAATTCTGCAATCTAATACTTTGAAGGAACATAAGCTATCTCTAGATCCTTGGAGAGAAGAGATTCCTGAACAAAATGGCAATCTCAATACGTTAGACATAATTATAACGGAATAACTTCATTGGCTTATCAAGAAACATCCCTAGAGAAGCAAGAAAATACTTTATCCATATCAATTCACTAGCCATAATGGCATAGCAAGATATTCAGCCTCTCTTGAAGATCTAGACACAGTACAATACTGCTTTGCCTTTCAAGAAATAGGAGACCACCAATATTAACCAAATAACCGGATAAAGACCTTCTTGTAAGCGGGAATGCACCCCAATCTAAGCAAACCCCCACAAATCCGAATCACTTTTCAATAATAGACCTTGACCTGGATTTCCTTTCAAATATCACATTAACGTTGAGCTGTCGTATGCCCTTCCTGTGGTTCATGTATAAATGGAGATAATACATGATCTGTACAACACAACTTCGGCCTTGTTGTTATAAGATATATAAGCCTTCCAACTTATTGCTGATATAGTGTTGGGTCATCAGGAACTGGACCAATAGCCAACTCATTGTGGTTTGTTTCTCTTGGAAATTCTATTGGTTCAGAACCAAGAAATCCACTATCGTCAATAATCTCCAACAGATACTTCCTCTAGAGATAAATATAGACTTGCGGACTCCAAGAGACCTCAATTCCTAGAAAAAAAAAATTGTAAGGGACTTAAATCCTTAATGTGAAAACAATTGTTTAAATGACTTTTGAACTGTGCACAGGTTTCATAATTATTTCCGATGAGTACCAAGTTATCCACATCTATTAAGAAGGCCATAAAAAAATCGCATTTCTTATAAGTAACTAGAGAATAATTTACATAGGATCTGCAAAACCCATACTCCAGCAATTTCGAAGATAGCTTAGCAGACCACTGACACACTGCCTGTTTAAGCCTATAAAGTGACTTCCTGAGTTTGCATGCCATATTAGAGTAAATTTGTGAGTGTCATTATGTTACGGATAGAAAACACCTCACATTGGCCATCTTCATGACAAGTGCAAAGGTTTTGTGATAATCAAACCCCTCAACTTGTTCATCTCCTCATATTACAAGTCTTGTCTTATAATGCTCAATGGATCCATTAGTGTTATACTTAACTTTATACACCCATTTATAATTAATGGGTTTCTTCCTGGATGGTAATTCCTCAATTGTCCAGGTGTTGTTCACTAAGGCCTCAATTTCCTTGGTCGTTACTTCTCTCAATCTTGCATCGTTTAGTACTTCATGAAAGTACCTAGATTCAACAATCTTTATAACTGCAGCTAGAAAATTTCTATGCATATTAAAAAAATTTGCAAAAGTAATATAATGCGCGATATGACAGGGGTTACCAAAGGAGACTATTTGTGATGGGCTAGAAAAAGAGGGGTCTTTTGGTCGAGCTATAACAGATGTAGTCTTCCAAATAACTTGACGGCTTCCCGCGTCTTCCTTGGCCTAAATTTTCTACTTAGGGAACCAGGTCACTCCCTCTATCTATGAGGGCACCCGTTATGGTTGATGGCATGTTGTTGTTGGATCCAACTTCCATGACTAGACTTTGAGACGCTCCTAAAGCTTGCGTCTGGCCCATTCAGTCAAGAATTATGTTGCATTGATCTATGACCCATCAACCTGAGCCTCACTCATCCCAGCAACCTCAGAAGCTTCTTGCGGCTAGTAATTTCATATTCATCATGCGGCCCACATCCTCACATTCACCATATGGACCGAGAACAGTAGATAGTGTTCTTATTTGTGCCATCCTCACCTCTTTCTAATTGTGCATAAAATGGAAACATCTCATCATTAAATATCACATCACTATGCACGAATACTTTCTTGGTTTCCTAATCATATATTTTTCAATCTTTTTTCCAAAAGGGTATCCTAGAAAGATACACTCTATGCTATATGTACCAAATTTATCCTTTTGTCTTTGATATTAATGCACATAACATAGACAACCAAAAACCTTGACATGATCATATGTAGGTTTGGTTTTAAACAAAATCTCATAAAGGATCTTTCCTTTAAGATTCAAAGTAGGAGTCCTATTTATCAGATAAGATGCAGTTAATAGACACGCCCTAAGATTCCAATAGAAGATTCGCCTTGAATCGAAGGGCCCCACAACATTTAAAATATGATGAGATTTTCTTTCGACACTACTATTCTGCTGAGGAGTGTCTATATAAATGGTATGACGTATTACACCTGACTCCTCATAGAACTTCACCATAGGTCTGGAAGTAAACCCACTTCTATTGTCACTTCTAATCACCTTAACCACAATAACAACTGGATTTTTCCCATCATCAAGGAAAAAAAGAAAACTAATTGAGAAGCTCCACTCTTCTCTTTCATCAAATACACCTGAATTCCCCTACTAGCATCATTAATAATAGACACCAACTAATGTGCTCCAGTTAGATATTTAGCTTGATAGGCACCTCATATATCATTATGAATTAAATCAAAACATTGTGAAGGTTTATTATCACTAATCGAAAGGACAAGTGAATCTGCTTTGCTTTAAAACACACATCACAAATTTCAGTAAGTTCTTGCTATCATAATTTTCAATGCTACTAGAAAATGGGTAATTGACTTTATAGTGACTTATATGTCATTGACTTTTTCGGACTTCACTTTTTGATTTAATTTTTAGTACCCAGAGGTTTGATGTTTTGATTTTTTACCACCTTCTGAATGTCTATTTTAATTTTTTTAATACCCCCCGCCTATTTTTTTCTCACTTTTGACCTAAAACTTTTGAAATTATGGAAAGACTCCAAAATTGGGTAAAAAATAAAAATAGACTATCTAAGACTTTTTCAGAAAATATGCTTGTTTTAAATGATTAAACTTCTTATATTGACTTTAATAATACTGGTTATCATAATCTATTACTTAATCATAAATATTGTATTTTTTTGTGGTTATAGACCCATCATTGGCAACATAATAAAGCTTAATTAGAGAATTTTGATCATTATCTGAACTTAGTCAGCGTTAGACTCTGGTGTTCTCTAACTTCTAGTTTACAAAGATTGCTAATTCCAACCACATCTTCCTTAGATCAAGTACAACATAAATTCATTTCTTTTCCTAACTCAAACCATAGTCACTAATTAAGTTTTTTTTAATACTTTTAAGGATAGTGAAACTTTAATCAAGAAATTATAATGCGCAAAACGTACTGAGAAACTTATTTTATTGAAGTCTTGAAAGTCAAAATATCACAATGGAAATATTGAAAAGAGACTTAAACCACTAAGATCATTATAGATGCTTACTTATAGAGAAACGGAGATTCTCGACTTCTCTTTTGCTCAAGTATGCCCAAATGACCATGTCCCTTCGCAGCACACTGCTTCTCCCGTTATAGAGAAGTTGGACTGTATAGGATTTCCTAATGGTTACAGTGCATACTAATATTTTTACATGACTACAATTGCCCTCATATAGCTGCAGTAAACTGCATTATTTTGACACTTGATAAAATACAATAATGGTGCAATAACTTTTTCAAAGGATTTAATGTTGAAAAGACTAGTCATTCCTATTGAGATTCTCCATGACTTTATCTCTAATAATGTCTTCTGATCCATCATTATCTAAATAATCATCAAATTCTCATCAAATTGAAGACACTCTAGATCCTATTTTTCAAATAATTCATAAAGATATTTCTTTTCTTTTTCTAATAAGAATTTTTTAGCTCCAACATCAAAGATATAATCAAAGAAATCTTCTGAAGTGGCTCCTTCTACTTTCATGTATTTGTTGATATCATTGTGATAAATGAAAGTACTGTTCCCGCAATGCATTAATGCTCTTCATTTTTTAATCAACGCCCACAACTTGATGATAAATATTAAAAACCAATGGCTCTTGCTTAGGCAGGATTGCTAACTACTTCTTATCGTTCTAGAAACCATTTTTTATATTGGTTATTGAAATTGTCTAAATCAACTAATTGAATAAGATAATGGAGTGATTTGATATTTTCATTTTAATACTCAATTACTGCACAATATACCTTGAGATATAGACTTCTACTGTATAGAATTTTTATTGGACCATCAAAGGATGTGAGAATCTAATAGGTCCTTTTAAACATGAACTTAAAACTTAGTTAGTCTTGAGAAGCATAAGTACTTTAGATCTGAAATTTTCATGAGATCAGCTATCATTCCGTATTCATAGGCTTTCATGATGGAATCATCTGGAGAGATTGAATTCATTGGGAATCTAACACCACTAACTCCAGATATATGGAAAGAAGATTGTAGTACTTCATTACTCTCAAATATCATAAGAATAATTATGATAGTAGTCGATGTAGACTGCATACTAGTCGTTGAGTCATTTTTGTTAAACTTGATAACTTTTTGTTTCCTGAATATCATAAGGACACCTTAGGTAATTCATTTATAATTCTAAAAGGTTTCATCTTTGTGCTATTAGATAGGCAGAAGACAGTAGATCAAAGCATGATCTACCATTGTAACAACCCAACTTAATCACCTACAAATTACTTGTATTCGTAAGCATTTTGAACCAGCGGACCGTGAAATCAAGTTAAGGCATTACTGTCGGCCCTTACGGACAAAGCTGCAATTAAGCATTAGAGTCGACTAGATGACATGCATCTAATCGTTATAATACAATATTCACATTACACGAGGTCTAAGATTGTCATTAAACATACCAAAATCGGCATCACACAATGATTTAACCACGTCCAAAATGGATTTACATTATTTTTAGGTTTTACAAGCCCGCAAAATGACTAAGGAAGAAGGTCAACAATCATTGCCCTGGCCCACATCCCCTGGGCCCGTAGTCTCTGCAGATTCTTGCTTAGCCATACTTTGTTTCTCCTTCCCTAAAACAGTTGGAAACACAAATGATAGAAAAATGAGCGAAAGCCCAATTCGTTACCCTTGTATAGTTAGAGGCTTTCGTAAGTAGTCATTGACCGCGTGCCCAATATTGAAACTATGTTTTTTAAATATCTTCTGAAAAGCATTGTTCTTAACACTGATTATAAAGTTAGTTGTTTCTCGGCCTGGATGAGGACCCAAACATATGAATAGTAGTTATGACATCAATGAACTATGAATTTTTTATTTAATAGAAAGGGCCAAAACTATAAATTCTGCTTGCAGATACGATGAGCAATGAAATTACACATTAAACAATGAACATTGAAATGGGTCCTAAAGTTCCAATGGCCAAATAAAAAGAAACTTATTAACTATTAAATGTAAATTTAAACGTCTTTGAAGTATACGAGCAATAACGTTCCTGTAAAACTAAATATTACCTTTTCAAATCTTAGTTTTACGCTCGTTCTTCCCGATTCAAGTATGCTCATGAAAAATCGCTTGTGTAAATTTTATTCTATAATAATAATGTGTTTGCCAAATTATCAAAATCTTACAATTAGTGGATTAATATAATAAACTTCGTTTGGTACCGTCTTAAGAGACTTTTCCTCTCTCTACCGTTGTTTACAAAATCACATAAACTAAATCATATCAATAATACTGTTCTCATTCACTAGATAATTATGCGGTTGTTCTGTCTTTCTCCCTAAACGTAATTCATAAATATCAGAGTCGCTTTAGTTAGCAACTCTTATGGCCCATAACACTCCTATTTGACTTTGAATACCCATATTACACACTTTCCTCCCACACTTATGTTTCCAAATTGCCCATTTTCCTTTATCAATGGGGTTGTTTTATTTATGTATTTTAATCTCGAGCTTGTCTTGTTAAGCCCAGCAAGAGGTTAATTTAACTTAACCGATACCCTTTGGTCACTTGAATTAGCCATTTATGAACCCAAATACATAATGAACTTCTTAACTAAACACTTAGGTCAACTAATTTGCCTAGCTAGGTTCACTGACCCAATTCTTTTCCAGGCCTCCACTTTTCATTGGACATTGGTTTGAATGTTTAACTAAGGATATTCTTCACTAAAATCCTACTTATCCACTTGTAATTTCACATCTATTTTAAGACATAAATCTCTAATTTTTGTTTTTATGCTTCTTCAAAATTACTCAAGAATTTCACTCAATTCCTCAAAGATGAGTTGTCTAGGCAAGATAATCACATCAAATCTAACTACGGTAGAACTTGCACAATTGCACCAAATGCCCAATTCTACTTCCTCCTGAGTTCAAACATAATGCTCAATTCACCTCCACATATATCGCCAAATAACACAAATAATTCAATTAGACATTAATTTGATGCTCATGAACCTTCTCATGAATTACACAAATCACTCAATTAAACATTGATTTGCGCAAAAAAGCTAACATCCACCAAGAGTAGCTCACTAATATACCTCAAAATATAATTAAAAATTTTGGATTTAGTCGGGAGAAGGGTGGAATGGAGTTACCTTGGTTACACTTAGAAGAGGATGAAGGTGGATGAGCCTATGGGGGATAGGGGTGGCAGTGACAGTTCCACAAGGGGTTTCCGGCGGTCAACACACGGCTGCAGGCGCCAGAATAGAGGTTGACCGAGGCTGTGTTTGGGCTGGGCAAGGCTGGCCGAAATAGGGAGGAGGGGAACCGGAGCAGGCGATGCGACTGGAGGGGACGCAGGGCCTTAGCGGCAGTGGCAATACAACAACAATGCTGGTGCTAGCGTCAGCGGGCCGGAGGTAGTAGCGGCAGCAGCAGGGAGTGGGGGGGTTGCGAGACAGGGAAGCCAGGAGCAGGGCTTTTTTTTGGTCTAGTTTGGTTTCTAGCAAAATTTATATCATAGCCTATTTTTGCCCCAAAAATAAAAAGTTTACCATATTTCTAATCTTTGTCAAATCTAATTAATTTGATCTTATCGAAAAAAGTTTTTTTTTTTTTTTACATTGGTCATACATTTCGCTGTCAATGATTTGCTCATTTCATTTCCTTAGCTATTAAGAAGTTGTTATGGCTCGATAAATTCCCAACCTCGCTCGGGTTTAGACGTATATTTATAGGAAATTTTATATTTTGGCATTACCATATGATATTTTATAAATATGAAAGACATTCCGTGATAGTGTAAATCTTTAAATCAATAATTGATTCGATAATAGAAAAAATACACGATTCACTGCTCCAATTAACCTTAACCACAAAACTAATGCAAGAATTAGATTTAATTAAACATGATTAAAATGACAAGGTATTACAATTTTTCGTATGAAATTCCAAAATATCTATAAGGATTTTACTAGAATGAGAAACCTGTTCTAGTAGTAATGTCATTTCATTTTGGATTTTATCTTTTTTGGCAAGAGTTTTGCCCTGATGATCACCACCGGCAAGCTCACGACTTAAACTATCTGCCAGATAATTCTTCAATCCTTGTATATGTTCAGTAGAGAAATAAAACTAGTTAAGCTATAGTGGCCAACGTATAAGTCGTCCTTGTGCTTGCATATTTGATAAATTCTTTTAGACAAAACTAAGTATGCATTTGCAATCAATTCGAATAAGAAAAAGGTTACTAGGCTAAAAAGATCAAGAACTTTTCTATTACCTTATGACTATAAGGAATTCTTTTTCTATCATGAGATAGTTGGATTATTCTTTGTTAAAACTTTCACTACAGTATTTACCTTATTTTTTCTTCTTTGATTTTGAATACTGCACTCCAGTACTCATTGCTGGCATCTATTTCAAGAATTAAATTATCTCCCTCATTAGGCAAATTAAGAACATGAAGATTTTTACGCATCTTTTTGAAGTTTTGAATAATCCTTGAATCGCTAAGGGTCCATGTCCAACTTACTTCTTTCTTAAATTTTTGCAACAATAGTTTTCTTAATTTAGCTGGATCTTTAATGAAATCAAAAGTGTAAGTAAGACATCTGTAAAATCTTTCTAATTGCTTTCTATCTTTAATATTTTCAATAAAATTTTCTATTTTTTTATAATATCCTTTTGTAGGATGATTTGTCCTTTTTTTATTTCTAAACCTAAAAACTCAATTTCTTGTTTAGTATTAAATGCACTTGTTCTTGCCAAAAATAATACCATGATCAATGCATCTTTGGGTGACAGCTAGTACATCATCTTTGTGCTGTTCTATGATATTGGAAAGGCCAAGGATATCATTGATATAAACTACACAATAGTAATTAAGATATTTAAGGATGTTATTCATTCTTCTTTGAAATATTTAAGGTGTATTTTTAAAACCAAATGACATTACTATCTACTCATAATGTCCTTAGGGGCTACTAAAAGTAGTCAAAGCAATGCTTTCTTCATCAATTTCTATTCGCCAATATCTGCTTTTGGAATCCGTTTTTTGAGAACCAAGAGGTTCATTGAATTCTATTGAAAAGAACTATTTTGGTAGGAATATAATGAGCATCAAAGATAGTATTATTACTAAACTTTTCATAATTGATTATTATTCTAGCTTTTTTCATTTTCTCTTTAGCATAATTTGTTATCATAAAAGCAGAACTAGTGTAAGACATCTTACTGATTCTGATTAAACCTTTCTCCAAATGTTCACTGATTTATTTATCAAATTCTTGGATATTCTGGTGTATATACATCATTTGTTTAAGTCAGATAATAGTGTTGGGATTAACAAAGTGATTTTTGCATATGTCTTATCTTTATGCCAAATTTAAGTGGGTTATCAAAGTAGAGTTCTTTGTATAGTTGCTCTTGTTGTTCAGTAATATGCTTTTTAATAGATAACTCAAGTAGTGAGATTTTTAGTGAGATTTTTATTGATATATCATGTTGTGCGGGAATTACATTCTCTTCACGCTGGCTGTGTGTAAACTCAATCTTCTGATGATTGTAAGTCTCTCTTATATTTTCAATAGGAATTGAGTGACGATTAATTATGAATATTGTTTGGTTTATAGTTTGTGTACAAGGACAATATAGTCTTTGACAATTATTTGCAATGATCATATTATAAGAGGGTTATCAGTAGCCCATAGAATTTGTATAGTATATTGGACTCTTCCTATTTCTATGGATAATCCTTATATGGCTTCATTATGGCTCATTATACTATTATCAATAGCTATTCTTACTTGTAAAAGATTTTTGGCTTTTTTCCTCATAGATTCTGGAAATAACGACATTTTTTCAAAACAGACAGAATAACCACTATCGATGTAGGCACACAATTTATATCTATTAGATCTTTCTAAACATGAACTTATTGGAATATAAACAGCTATTAGGATTTATATTGGTGACTTCATAGCATATCTTCATAGTCATACTTTTGACTAATTCATCTTCATATATTGACTCACCAACAGTTTTTGTTTTGTACCCAATGACTTTTCTATTTAGACTCATACTCCGATCTAAACTATGCATTGTGGGTTCAAAACTCATTCTATTCATTTCATTAGTCATATTAATTGTTGGTTTTCTTCCTTTACTTTTCTTTAGTAGTTGAAGATCGTTCTCCGTATTCTGATCTTGCGCTCATACTTCTTAATAATTAAGGTTTACTAGTAATTTTACCATTCTCATCAACTTTTATTACATTTTTCTTATTGATTTTTGTGAGTTTAGCAAAGCTAGATATCTAAGATCTATCGATTTTTATCTCATGTGAATTGGATTTTATCCTTTGAATTTTTTTGCATTAAAGTAGGGTGTTTAAATTTTTCTACCTTTATCATTATTATCTTAGTCTTTGGATCTATATTATTATTTAATCTGTAGATTATTTTTCAAAATATCCTTAGTAGGTGTCCTC